>CM038677.1:622286730-622522153 GCA_021605205.1 Aegilops longissima | reverse complement strand
ATATCTTGAATACCAAGTATATTAATAGTAAGAAAATTACCATGCTATTAACGACTCTCAAAATAATCTAAGTGAAGCATGAGAGATCAATAGTTTCTTTAAAACAAATCCACCATCGTGCTCTAAAAAAATCTAAGTGAAGCACTAGAGCAAAAATTATCACGCTCAAAAGATATAAGTGAAGCACTATGAGCAAAACTATCAAGCTCAAAAGATATAAGTGAAGCACATAGAGTATTCTAGCAAATTCCAATTTATGTATGGCTCTCTCAAAAGGTGTGTACAGCAAGGATGATTGTGGTAGAATAACAAGCAAAGGCATAAATGATACAAGGCGCTCCAAGCAAAACACATATTATGAGGTGAATAAAATATAGCTCAAGTAAATTACCGATGGAAGTAGGCGAAAGAGGGATGCCTTCAGGGCATCCCCAAGCTTTGACTTTTGGTGTCCTTGGATTATCTTGGGGTGCCATGGGCATCCCCAAGCTTAAACTCTTGCCACTCCTTGTTCCATAATCCATCAAAAGAATTTACCCAAAACTTGAAAACTTCACAACACAAAACTCAATAGAAATCTCATGAGCTCCATTAGAGAAAGAAAAAAAAAGACTACTTTAAGATACTGTAATGAACTTATTCTTTATTTATATTGGTGTTAAACCTACTTTATTCCAACTTCTCTATGGATTATAAACTATTTTACTAGCCATAGATTCATCAAAATAAGAAAACAACACACGCAAAACAGAATCTGTCAAAAACAGAACAGTCTGTAGTAATCTGTAACTAACGCAAACTTATGGAACTCCAAAAAATCTACCAAAATTAGAAGACCTATATAATTTGTTTATTGATCAGAAGAAATTGGAATCAGTATTTTATCATGTTCTGGTGATTTTTAATAATTCGGGCACTGAGTGCAAAATTTCTGGAAATTACAGCAAGATCAAATAACTATCATCCAAGAAGATCCAATAGGTCTAGCTTGGAACAAACACTAATTAAAACATAAAAACACATCTAAACAGAGGCTAGATGGATTATTTATTCCTAAACAGAAGCAAAAACTAAAAACTAAAAATAAAATTGGGATGCCTCCCAACAAGCGCTATCGTTTAACGCCCCTAGCTAGGCATAAAAGCAAGGATAGATCTAGGTATTGCCATCTTTGGTAGGCAATCCATAAGTGGCTCTCACTATAAATTCATATGGTAATTTTATTTTCTTTCTAGGAAAGTGTTCCATGCCTTTCTTAAATGGAAATTGGAATCTAATATTCCCTTCCTTCATATCAATAATTGCACCAATCGTTCTAAGGAAAGGTCTACCAAGAATAATAGGACAAGAAGGATTGCAATCTATATCAAAACGATAAAATCTCTGGTACATAATTCCTATTTGCAACAATAAGAACATCATTAATTCTTCCATAGGCTTTTTAATAGTGGAATCCATAAGATGCAAGTTTAGAGAGCAATCATCAAAGTCACGAAATCTAGCAAATCACACAAAGTTTTGGGAATAGTGGAACACTAGCACCCAAATCACACAAGGCATGAAACTCATAGTTTTTAATTTTAATTTTAATAGTAGGTTCCCACTCATCATAGAGCTTTCTAGGGATAGATACCTTCAACTCAAGTTTTTCTTCATAAGATTGCATCAAGACATCAACAATGTGTTCGGTAAAGGCCTTATTTTGACTATAAGCATGAGGAGAATTTAGCACGGATTGCAGCAAGGAAATACAATCAATTAAAGAGCAATTTTCATAATTAGATTCCTTGAGATCCAAAATAGTGGGTTTAGCAACATCTAGGTTTTTATTTCTTTCAATCCCACATTTATCAATTTCGTCATCAAGATCTAAAAACTCCGAATTCTTAGAACGCCTTCTAGGTAAGGGAAGATCATAATCAGTTTCATCAAGATTCATATTGCAAAACAAAGATTTAATGGGGGACACATCAATAACTTTTAGATCTTCATCTTGATTTTCATAGGAATTCGAAGAACACGCTTTAATAAAGGCATCTTTGGAAGCACGCATCCTAACGGTTCTTTCTTTGCACTCATCAATGGAAATTCTCATAGCTTTGAGAGACTCATTGATATCATGCTTAGGAGGAATAGATCTAAGCTTTAAAGAATCAACATCAAGAGAAATTCTATCAACGTTCCTAGCCAAATCATCAACTTTAAGCAATTTCTCTTCAAGCAAAGCATTAAAATTCTTTTGTGAATTCATAAACTCTTTAACACTACCCTCAAATTCAGAGGGCATCTTACTAAAATTTCCATAAGAGTTGTTGTAGGAATTTCCATAATTATTAGAAGGATTACTAGGATAAGGCCTAGGATTAAAATTCCCTCTATACGCGTTGTTACCAAAATTATTCCTACCAACAAAATTCACATCCATAGATTCATTATTATTCTCAATCAAGGTAGACAAAGGCATATCATTAGGATCAGAAGAAACACTCTTAGTAGCAAATAATTTCATAAGTTCATCCATCTTTCCACTCAAAACATTAATTTCTTCTACCGCATGCACTTTTTTTATTAGTAGATTTTCGGTATGCCATTGAGAATATTAACCATAATATTATCTAGAAGTTTAGTAGCATCTCCTAGAGTGATTTCCATAAAAGTGCCTCCCGCGGCCGAATCTAAAAGATTTCTAGAAGCAAAATTCAATCCGGCATAATTTTTTTGTATAATCATCCACAATTTCAAACCATGAGTAGGACAATTACGTATCATTAATTTCATTCTCTCCCAAGCTTGTGCAACATGTTCATGATCAAGTTGCTTAAAATTCATAATATCATTCCTAAGAGAAAATCTTAGTGGGAGGAAAATACTTAGAGATAGAAGCATCTTTGCACTTGTTCCAAGAATCAATACTATTTTTAGCGGAGATGAAAACCACGCTTTATACGATCTCTAAGCGAAAAGGAAATAGCTTCAACTTAACGACATCATTATCGACATCTTTTCTTTTGCATATCACATAAATCAATGAAGCTATTCAGGATGAGTGGCGGCATCTTCACTAGGAAGGCGGTAATTGATCTTTCATAACAAGATTCAACAAAGCGATATTGATTTCACAAGATTGATCTTGGTAAGAGGAGCAATCGTAGTGCTAAGGAAATCATTATTATTGGTATTGGTGAAGTCACACAATTTGGTAGTATCTTGAGCCATCGCGACAAACAAGCAATCAACACGAGGAAACAAAAGGCAAGCGAGAAAAGGCAACGGGAAAAAGAGGGATTGTGATGGGTACTTGGTATGGTGCTTGACTTGCTCTCGCGTGAGCCTCCCCGGCAACGGTGCCAGAAATTCTTCTTGGTACCTCTTGAGCACTGCGTTGGATTTCACCGAAGAAGAGAGGATGATGCAGCAAAGTAGCGTAAGTATTTCCCTCAGTTTTGAGAACCAAGGTACAATCCGATGGAGGCCATGCACAAGTCCTCGTACCTGCACAAAACAATAGCTCCTGCAACCAACGCGATTAGGGGTTGTCAATCCCTTCACAGTCACTTACGAGTGAGATATGATAGAGATGATAAATAATATTTTTTGGTATTTTTGGTATAGAGATGCAAAGTGAAAAGTAAAAGGCAAAGTAAAAACAAAGCAAGTATTAAAGTGATGGAGATTGATATGATGAGAATAGACCCGGGGCCATAGGTTTCACTAGTGGCTTCTCTCAAGAGCATAAGTATTCTACGGTGGGTGAACAAATTCTGTTGAGCAATTGACGAATTGAGCATAATTATGAGTATATCTAGGTATGATCATGTATATAGGCATCACGTCAAGAGACAAGTAGACCGACTCCTACTGCATCTACTACTATTACTCCACTCATCTACCGCTATCCGGCATGCATCTAGAGTATTAAGTTAAAAAGCAGAGTAGCATGTAAGCAAGATGACATGATGTAGAGGATAAATTCATGCAATATGATAAAACCCCATCTTGTTATCTTTGATGGCAACAATACAATCGTGCCTTGCAACCCTTTACATCCTTTGGGTAAGGACACATGAGATCGAACCCAAAGCTAAGCACTTCTCCCATTGCAAGAACTACCAATCTAGTTGGCCAAACCAAGCGGATAATTGAAGAGACTTGCAAATATAACCAATCATACATAAAAGAATTCAGAGAATGTTCAAATATTATTCATAGATAATCTGGATCATAAACCCACAATTCATCGATCTCAACAAACACACCTCAAAAGAAGATTACATCGAATTGATCTCCACGAGAGAGGGAGAACATTGTATTGAGATCCAAAAAGAGAAGAAGCCATCTAGCTACTAGCTATGGACCAGAAGGTCTGAAGTAAACTACTCACACTTCATCGGAGGGCTATGGTGATGATGTAGAAGCCCTCCATGGTGGATGCCCCCTCGTGAACTCAGGAACAGGCCCCAAGATGGGATCTCGTGGATCTGAGGAAGTTGCGGCGGTGGAATTAGGTTTTGGCTCTGTTACGATCGTTTGAGTGCGTAGGTATATATAGGAGGAAGGATGCGTCGGTGGAGCAACGGGGGCCCACGAGGCAGGGGGCGCCCTAGGAGGCTCCCCACCTCGTGACCGCCTCTTTGTTCCTTGGAGTAGGGTCCAAGTCCCTGGATCACGTTCGGTGAGAAAATCACGTTCCCAAAGGTTTCATTCCATTTGGACTCCGTTTGATATTCCTTTTCTTCGAAACACTGAAATAGGCAAAAAAAAACTGTAATTCTGGGCTGGGCCTCTGGTTAATAAGTTAGTCCTAAAAATAATATAAAGGTGGAAAATAAAGCCCAATATAGTCCAAAACAGTAGATAAAGTAGCATGGAGCAATCAAAAATTATAGATACGTTGGAGACATATCAGGTCTCCACCACCGGCCACACCGAGCCTCCCTCGAGCACGCTTTTGCACATCTACAGGGCCCGGTGAGGCCCCCTCCTCCATTCCCCAACCTTCCCCACGCTATAGACGCCGTGCACCGCCGCCGCCCGAGCTTGTGTTCGCCGCCCCCCCCCCCCTCGCTCTCTAGCTCGATCCCGAGGCCTCCATGCTCCGGCCGCGTCTTCGCACGCACCCGTGCAGCCCTGCCGCTCCAGCCGGCGCCCTTCCGCTGCTGCCGTGCGCCCACGGCCACGCCTCACCACCGCATCCGCCTCGCCGTGGCCATTTGCTGGCCCGACCGCGTGCCCGCGACCTGCTGGTTCCCCCCAGCCGCCACGGGCGGTCCATGCCCGCTCCGCGTAGCTCGTCGCCGCCGTCGGCCGCGGCCCGGCGGCGGTGCCACAGTGACCCGTTCATTGCCCGCGTCGGCGTGACACGTGACTCCGCCCCTGCCGAGCCGCTGCTTGCTCGGCCCGCGCTGCGAGCGAGGCCTCGCCTTCGCCGCCCGGTTGGCGCTGCTCTTCGCTTCTGGCGCCGCTACTGCGGTTGCCCATGGACCCGCCTCTCCACCGGCCGCCCGGCCACCACCTGACCCCCGCGGCGCTCGCCCGCTCTCCCCCCGCTCCGGCCGCTCACAAACCCGTCGCGCTCGGTCGCCTCGTCGGCGCCGCTTCGCCTTGGCCGACCTCGCCGTGGTTGCGGCCCCTCCGGCCGTTGCCATGGCCAACGCCCCTGGTGGCCTCGATCACGGGCGCCTGCCCGTTGACCCGCCCCGCCCCGCTGGTCAAATGCCACTGACAGCAGGCCCCACCGGCCCCTTTTCATTATAAAAAAAAAGAAAAGAGCAAAAGAAGATTTTCAAAAAAAATAAAAATAAAAATAATTAATAATTAAAATAATAATTATTGAATTAACTTAATTAATTTGGCTTAATTAATCTAATTAAAATTTAATTAGTCTAACAATACTAGTTAGACTAAATTAACTAGTTAGTTAGTGAAACAGTCTATGACAGGCCCCCCCTGTTGACGATCAACGTTGGTGGTCAAGGACCCCAGCCCACATCGACCACTCGGTACATTTTGTGTACCTTTGTTGTGGGTGCGCCTAGCATTTTAGCTTTTATTTTCGTATTAAAAATTAATTTCAAGATATTAATAAAACTTCAAAAATTAATAGAAATTAAACCGTAGGTCAGATGAAAAAGTTTTCTACATGAAAGTTGCTCAGAATTTCGAGACGAATCCGGATCCGTGGCCCGTTCATCTGCCACACGTCTCTAGCATAGCAAACCTGCAAACTTTCTCCTCCGGTTCATCTGTCTGACAGACGTCCGGGACCGGGAAAACTTTCCCGGATGCTTCCCCCTTCGCCAGTAACGCCTAGCACTGCGTTAGAACACATCTAGCCCTGCTTATAATCATGTTGTGCATATGTTTGCATGTATTTACTGTTTCTTCCCCCTCTTCTCTCCGCTAGACCCCGAGACTGCCGCTGATGCCGCTGTGATCGACTACGTCGACGACGGCCCCTTCTTCTTGTAAGCAACCAGGCAAGCCCCCCCCCTTTGATCATCCCGATATTGTCCATTCCATTCTCTCATGCTTGCATTAGATTTTGCTACTGTAATTGATTGCTCCTATTCTGATGCATAGCCTGCTTTTGTACCTGCTGTTGTTACCTACCTGCTTATCCTAAACTGCTTAGTATAGGTTGGCTAGTGATCCATCAGTGACCCTCACCTTGTCCTTGTTGCCCCTGCTTCATCATCGACGACTCGATCTACTTGATCGACGACCAGAGCTTGACACCTCACATCACATCACACCCCTTTAGTTGCTCGACTCTGCAGAGGTACTATCGAGTGCCGAGGGTGATCCCTCTTAACACACTCCTGATGATAATTCTGTAGTGTAGTTATTCGGTGTGGTCATCGAGGGTGGTTCCTCTTTCACCATCCCCGATACGGTTCTGTCGTGCAACACCTCAAGTGTGAACCTCGAGGGTGGTCCCTCTTACGTTCACCTTGATGATTACATTGAGTGGAATCCACCGGGGGTGATTCCTCGGGTTTTCCCCTTGATGTCTGGACACACAGTTACCTTGACTTTACTGGAGACCGTTGTGAAAGCCGGGTGGGCTCGGAGAGCACCCGTGCGATGTGACAGTGGCGGCTGGCTGTTTAGTGGTATCACCCAGGAGGGGGTGATAGCTCCGGACTTGTCCCGACAGCCGTCACTCCTTTTAATAATGCACTAACAGGTTTGGGTATTTGTTCTGAGTTGGCCTTTACGCACTAACCACCACGTGAGAATAGTTATGGGCCTCGGTGTCATGGTATCAGCCGAAGCTTTGTCAGATGTCCAGTTCAGCAGTGCGGCACGGTCGGATCATCTTGGCCATCCGGCGGTCTTGGTATCCCACCTGCATAGCGACCAGTCTTTGCGGCGATGGGCCCAAGACCCGAGTGCTTAGGATGTAGACCGGCGGGGCGTCTCTGCTGAGCCTAGGTAGGGCCGCGACGTGTTGATCTTAGAGGCGAGCATTGACCCCGAAAGGTGTGTCCGGCGAGTGATCGGCGTGTTGGGTAGCGTGGTGCACCCTGCAGTGAAGACATATATTGAATACCATGTCCACGGTAATGGGCGTTGGACTTGTATCCGGATCTTATATAACTAGAAATGGATACTTAAGTTATGTGGCTCCGGGATTGCTTTCTCACAGGGACTCGAGGAAGGATCTCTGGGCATTAATGTTACAACATGCTTGTTAATTATAAACTGCTATTCTTTACTCTTCTACATCTTTGCAAGATGCTGGAGCTGCTTGAATATGCTAGTCTTGATAGGCTAGGCCTTCCCCTATTACGGCATTCTGCGATTCGGTCCACATATACAACCCTTCCATTTGATACCAATGCATACTTAGTATAGATCTTATGCTTGCGAGTACTTTGGATGAGTACTCACGGTTGCTTTGCTACCCTTTTTCCCGTTCCTTCTTCTTTCCGGTTGATGCAACGGATGGTGGATCCTTGGAGCGGATGCCACCGCCACGGATTACGCTACATGGAGACCGCCCGGCGACCGAGAGTAGTTAGGAGGTCCAGGCAGGAGGCCTTGCCTCTTCGATCATGTTGCTTTTGTGCTAGCCTTCTTAAGGCATCCTTGTTTAACTTATGTCTGTACTCAGATATTGTTTCTTCCGCTGACTCTTGTGTATCGAGATTTTGTATTCGAGCCCTCGAGGCCCCTGGCTTGTAATCTAAAGCTTGTTTTATTTTGATTAGTGTCTAGAGTTGTGTTGTGATATCTTCCCGTGAGTCCCTGATCTTGATCGTACACATTTGCGTGTATGATTAGTGTACGATTGAATCAGGGCCGTCACAAACCCCCTCCTCCGCACCATCCTCGCGGTGCATTGCACCATGACCATCGGCGAGCCCGTGCTAATGTATGGGCAGGTGAGGCGGATCGTGAGGAGCAGTTCCGGAGGCGCAGGCGGCGCCGCCTACAACCACCATCTCCTCTAGGAGCACTGCGGCGGAGGAGCAGACCGCCCGTGAGGCGGGCGGAGCAGGAGGCGATGCTCGACTCGTGCGCTCCGCCCGCAAGGGCTGCCTCGGCTTGGCGGTACCCGCGTGCGGAGTGCAGAGGCTGCGGCCGCCTACAAAGAGGCTAGCAAAGAGGCGATGAAGCGGCGCGGCGCTGTTTGGCGAGACCGAGGGCGAGGCGAAGGGCGATGCCGGCTCAAGCGAGTCCCGCTCGGTGGCGTCGGCGAGGCGAGAGGACATCGCCCGGCTCAGCCGAGGCTCCACCCTGCCGGCAACGTGGGGGAGGATTTCCACCGCTCCGCTGAGGTGCCGCCCGCCGGCAACGAGACAGAGGACATCGCCGGCTCCGTCGAGGCCCTTCCCCGCTGCCAACAAGGCCGCACCACATAGAAAACGAGGAAGAGTAGAACACGGTAGGTCGCCGCCGCTCGGGTCCAAGTAAGGCCACCGCTGCTACCCTCCGGTTGAAGCCAAGCTAGGCGGGTTGACCATTGACGGCGGTTAGCTTCTTGGAGGCGACGTGGAGTCGGAGAGCTGCTGTTGGAGAAAAACGCTGCTTCTACTTAGCTGCTTTGGTGCGGTTGGCTGGTGACACGTGGGCCCAATAGGCCACATGTCGATTCATAACTGCACCCGCAGATTAAATCTTAAGCTTCTGTTCGCTCGGCGGGACACAGTGGGTAACCGGTTAATTAATTATACCTCCAGCGCACCCTTTTAGTTGAAGAATGTATGAAATGTAATGAAATCCGGCATGTTTATATGAAATCCGACCGTGTATTAATGAATTTATTTGATTAGTTTGAATTCTGTATCACGGCATTGGATGAACATGCAAAACAATACGTACTAGCATTATTCCGGGGTGATCACCTCGTTTGCAGCAGTTTCACGTGTACTCCCTCCGGTCCTTTCTAGTCGCATACAAGTTTTGTCTGCAGTCAAAGTATCTCTACTTTGACCAATCTTATACAAAAAGTATGCACTTTCACAATGTGCGAAGTAAAAAGGAACAAAAGGAGTACAAAGAGTTTGAGCAGCTTTTTAGCGTTTCTGTACATTGCAATCAAACACACAGGCACGGAAATTCATAGAGAACATTCAATACAATCGATGATTATGCATCTCGCGACTCACATGTCGAGGCAATATTTACTTCACAACTAAAGAATAAAGAAAAAAATTGATCGGCGCTTGCGTGACAAAGGCGTCCCATTTGAAAATATCAAGCGCATGTCTTGCTAAAATCAATGAGCAAAATTTGACAAGGTTGTCCCATTCCAAAATACCAAATGCCTACGATTGTGGAATAGGCAGGGTTTGCCATCAGTTCGGACATTGACATAGCACCTCATGCTAAATAAACCAGTTTTTCTTTTTGTGCAGTTCCACCAAAATCAACCAAATTCGCGCGTAGCTTGTATGATTTCGCCCTTATATGTTGCAACACCTTGAACTTATCGACGCCTCCTTTCTTGTGGTGGAAATGAATGATTCGATGTATTCATGAACATTTTGTGCAGTTCCCATTGAAATAAAGCTGAGCACCCCTGTTTGCACAAATAAAAAAAAGTGATTAGTATAAAGCAAACTGTACTATGATTTGATAGTTTCAACAGGCACATACATGGTCCATGTAGAGCACACTTTTAGAAAAATGGAACTCACCAGAAAGAATCTTAGAAATACATTGTACTCGCGCATCACAGCAAAAAAATGGAGATTTGTCAGTCCTTCTGAGCTGAAGTTAGTTTGGTCTTGTGGGGAGTAATGTAACCATCCTTCAACTGCTCCTTCTGATGAGAAGATAGACAGGGCTTCTTCATCCTGGCATAATCGGAACTAGTCACTTAACGTACTCCATATTCTTCTTCAGAGGAAGATGATCCTGTTGTGCAAAGACAAGAGGTCTACTAAATGCTAGCATCCATGTTTGCTCGAAAAAAAGGAAAGAAAATATTTAAAACATCACAGATGAAGCACTTCTCAAGGACAATACCACTTTTTCACGACAATATCTAAACAGTAGCACAACACCAATAGAGATGACAAAGCTCAATCATATGGATGAAATCAGTGGGCGAGTACCAACCTTTGTCAGGAGGCTGATTGTGTAGAGCATACAGATGAAGCACTTCTCCGGAACCATCTGTTGCTATCTACGGGGGTGGCCATGCTTACTATATACTCCTCGATTAGTTTAATGTTTCCAACATCTTCTTGTGCAGTTCCACTAAAATATATGGTATCTTCAAAGAAGACCCCTGTTTGCACAAGTAGAGATAATTACGTATGGCATCAAATCAGTGGCAAAACAATTGCTCGTTCCAGCTATAGCAATAAATTAATATGCAAAACTATATCATTACTTGTGTCATCACAGTTCCAGTGCTTCATTACAGCACCGGGAGTTGATTTTTGTTTTTCTTCCGCTTGTTCTTCCCCTTCATCACTTGGTTCAATAACAGACAAGCTTCGCCTTCAATGTAAGATTTGGCATGTCAATTAGGGAGCACAAGTATAGTACTAAACTTAATTTTCTGATGAAAGTGGAAAAATACAGGCCAGCAGTTGTGAAATATCCTTATCTTACCTCAATGGGATATTACGGTGCACATCTGATTGGAAGTCTTGTCTCCATTTGTGCAGTTCACTAAAATCAAGCAACATTATCATACAAGTAGCACAACATATGAAAGCACACTGCAGAATCATGTGAAAGAAGGCTAATCTTGACCTCTCATGATGCGAATTCAAACAACTCACAAGAAGAAGATCTGAACCAAATTCGCCTTAACGGATAGGAAGTAAGATCTCCTCTTGTGCAGTTCCACTAAGATCAAGCAATCAAGCAACATTGTCGGTGTGACATTTTGGTTGAACTGCACAAAACACTCTTAAAACAAAAGTGTTTTGTGCGGTGCAACAAAAAGTCACAATGGCAACGAGGTGAAGTAGATAACCTGTTTACAGAGGTGCAAAGGAAACAATTAGTGGTCAATAACGGTGGATGACACGAAGCCAACAAAAGAAGCATCTACCTTATCTAAATGGGAAAGAAAGCAAGGCAGTAGCATTTCTCAAATGGGGGCATTGATTAATATTAACATAGAGATTATATTAACAATAAAATTAGTTAAACATGTAATTTGCTTTTAAGCGTGGCATTGCATCAATTTTCAGTGACATTATTAGAGGTGTTTGTTTACAGTGACATTTTGGTGTAGGGACTAAAAAACTCGTGTCGGTCCCATCTAAACCAAATAGGAGGGACTTTTAGGGACTAAAGTGGGCATTTGGGACTAAAGAAAGAAGACCCCAAGGGAGTCTTTTGGGACTTTTCAACAGTTCCCTGCCACACATTGCACCTTGTTTCTATTAGTTCATTACTAGGGGTAACATGGTCTTTTAGCATGTCATTTAATAACCTCTAGTCCATGTTTAGTCCACGGAACCAAGCGGTAGGGACTAGGAGTTTTAACCAAACATGGCCTTAGATTAACAACAGCTAATGAGTTGCAGGGGACGGTGGGCGCACCCGCACCATGTGCATCTACCGATGTCTTGTGGTCATGCACGATCTGTTGCAACAAAGAACAAACAACCAAGGAGCATATTTGTGTTGGTCCCAGTTTTGTTATCTTTAGACACCTTTCCCTATGTGAGCACAGCAAATCTAGTCCTGCTCAAACTCTACACCTTGTCCCTTCCTTTCCTTTTTGAACTAGTACTTTCGCCCTTCCTTTCCTCTTTGAACCACGTCCTAGATTTATGCGATACAACTTTCCCACTACTTTCCCACATTCCTTTCCTCTTTGAACCACGTCCTAGATTCATGCTATACAACTTTCCCCCTTCATTTCCTCTTTGAACCACGTCCTAGATTCATGCTATATACTTCCTCCGTTCCTAAATATAGGTCTTTGTAAAGATTCCACTATGAACCACATACAGATGTATATAGATGCATTTTAGAGTGTAGATTCATTCATTTTGCTCGTATGTGTCCTAGTAAAATCTCTACAAAGACTTATATTTAGGAGCGGAGGAGTACAACTTTTCCACTACTTTCCCCACTCCTTTCCTCTTTGAACCACGTCCTAGATTCACGGTATACATGCAGCTAGAGCAATGCATGTGGAGTAAGTAAATTATACCTTAAGGTTCTTGGGGCGTGGTTCGATTGGCAACAGAGACGGCGGCGAAGAAGAAGGGACGGAGGCCCTCCCGCCGCTTGTTGGGTGGAAAGTGAACATTGCTTGATAGTGAATTCCCTCCCTCGCCGACGGTGACAGCGTTAAGCCTCCTTCCCTTCCGGTGGACGGATCCTGCCGGCTCTTTGAGCAGCAGTGAGGGGAGAGAGAGAGGCAGCGAAGTCTTGTTTAGATCTAGAGAGGGAGAGAGTGTGAAGAGAGCAACTACAAGTGCCGAGGCTCCAGCCGGGAGAGGCGAGAGAGTGTGAAGAGCAACTACAAGCGTTGAGGCTCCAGCGTGTATATATATCTTGGAGAGAGAGTGTGAAGCGTGCAAACCCTAGAAAACATTTTGACCAGTCAAAGAATCCTCCTGGCAAAAATTATGCTCAAGTGTAGTTATCGAACCCGAGACCTCAAGTTTGATGAGCGAATAGGCTAACCAGCTACACAACCCTCCCGTTATGTTCAACAAGAGGAAAATAACCTTTTATACGTTCCTGCATTCGTGTGACAAGTATGCCGTGTTTTTGTGTGTGTGTGTGTGGGAGTCATTGGGATTTGAATCATAATCGTGTCATGTGGCTTTGGTGGTAAGACTATCCACAGTGGTGCAAAAATAATGTAGCCTTAGTCACCTTACCTCTCTCCATGTAGTACGTTGGGTCCCACCAGTCAGAGGGTGAAACAAACAAATTAATAAGAGAAATTAAAAGTGCCAGTGGTGTATCTTACCTCACACATCTCGCTACTGCTTGGGAACACTGTCCAATTGATCCCTCTGTTTGCTCACGTACTATTTTAAGTGAATCCTTATTATAACATGCACACAAATTTTGGGCACTTGTATTCGACTTAAGTCAGTGTGCCACCGTATCTCGTATACTTACTACTCCCTCCGTCTAGGTGTAATAAGTCACGTTAGAAGGTGCAACGGGACCAAGGTGCGTGCGTGTGCGTGTGTGTGTTTAACAACATGTGTGTGTTAGAGAGTGCGACAGATCGACCTACTCCTACAGAGAGATGGTGTGTAGTGTATGATTTTAGCCGCGAGAGTCGGTGCATCCTCTCGTTTCCGGGCGTGTCTGGTAGGGACATGCGGACAGTTGCCACGCCCGCTCCTGACCAGCCTGGCCCACCCAACGCCCCTCCATCGCCCGCGCGCGCTTCCCGCCCGAAACGGTCAAAGCCGCTCCAAAGAATCGATGCCGCATTCATGCCCGGGCAGAGCGGACGCGACCTCTCACTAGCGCAAGAGTGATGGTTGCTTCGTCCGTCCAACTTACTGCTGGGTCTATGTGATTTGACGGCTCATTGGTCTTTATTTATTGAGGTGGTAGGACTGCTGGATGTCCCACGCTTTCGGCGAAAGGAGGTACTACTACTAGATTACAATTTTCTCCATTCTTACAGCGGAGGAGTGCAAGAGCAGTGAAAACACGCAGGCTCAGTGATTACATGGCCCACCTCACACTATCACCGTGCGACACCTAACTCTTTACAAAGTACTCCCTCCGTTCCTAAATATTACTGGATGAGTCCCCGGGCGTTGCCGCGGAACAGCGGTATATCTCTCTGTGCAAAATTATCGATTTCATAGAACTAAAAAAACTCTATAACCGCATGACAAATGTGGTAGCCAAACTAAATAAACTCCCATCATCATTTAGATCATCCCACGTAAGGAAAAAAGATCAGCCAACTCCTCTTGCATAATGGGATTATATTTTTCTTTTGACATGTTAATGGGACTTAAAGCTCACTTACATGCATGCTACGGTGCATGCTTGCATGCGAACATGTTGATGTGATTTAAAACCCACTCACATGCATGTGTCACGGTATTTGTGCATGCTTGCATGTGGCTTAGTCTTGAGCCTCTCAGCGTCTAGATCAAGCGGCTATTATGGGTGATTTACTTCATCTAATGGCTACATCAATTTTGATGATGTGGCTCAAGGAGAGGATAGAGAATTCCTAGTAGTGGGGCTAGCTATTACTAGTAGATAAGTCTTTGTAGAGATTCCACTAGGTGAACTACATACGGAACAAAATGAATGAATCTACACTTAAAATGCATCTATATACATCCGCATGTGGTTCATGGTGAAATCTCTACAAAGACTTATATTTAGGAATGGAGGAAGTACTAGTATAGTGCGTATTGTAATTTATCGTGAGATAAATTTGTACAATGCTATGAAGCTTCCAACACATTACATGTATCTTGCGTCCAAGGTTGCCCGTTGCAACATTTCATCAAATACAAAGGAGACTAACATGCATGCTATTGCATCTCAATGATTGATGATCATAGCAAATATGTACTCCTCCATTCCAAAATAAGTGTCTCAACTTTGTGCAAACTTTAGTACAAAGTTGTACTACTACTAAAGTTGACACTTATTTTGGAACAGAGGCAGCTAAAGAAAAAAACGATCCATGCAGTCCCTAGCCCTTGAACCGTGAACCCTGACCAACCTTTAGTTTGCTAGCAACGTTCGAGCTTCCTAATAAATGAAGTTTGCAACCTTTTGACCATCGGATCATTTTGTGCAGTTTCACCAAAATCGAGATGAGCATCCCTGTGGCAAAGAAATTGAAGAAGCGTGATTAGAATGATAATACTTGGTCTAGTTGATGAGACATAAACTCATCACAAATACAGTATGTAGAAGCCAGTAGAGGTATGTGCGGGGCAAAGAAGTAGAGAAATATCCACAGGGAGTGATGTGGGCAGCTGGAGCGATGGTGCAAGCCGGCTGTAAAGGGAGTTGTACACGAGGGCGTAGCTCAACCTTGAGGAGGCGGTGGGAGGCGGCAACTGCCCACGTCGCGGTAGTGAGCAAGGGACGAAGGCAACCTCACCGGCTTTGTGAGAGAGAACGACGGGGACCCCTGATCGGGACGTTCTGATAGTGGGTTTTCGCCATCGGCGACGGCCACCGCATCTACAGTAAGCATCCACCCCTTCCCCAAGCGGACGTGATCCGCTGGGATGTTAGAGATGTGGTCACAGTCGTTTTGTGCGAGAGAGTGTGAAGAGAGCAACCCCAGCAAGCAACCGTTTAGGCTGGCCCGTCCTGACTATGTATATAGTGGAGCGCTTTCCTTTTCTCTCCATATGAACCTATCATATTGCGTACGTGCCACTGAAGAAAAAAAACTTTATTTATAAATGACGTGGCACCTACTGCTCGTTCTCCTATAACCTTGCACTTGGCATCTCCAAAATATTAACCTTGCAATTGGCTCTTCGCCTCTTCAGGAAGTCGAGCAATAATGGTAGTGCAGTATATATCGTTCTGGCTATATGAGACCGAATGAATTGCTGCACGTCCCACGTGGGCGAGGGTCGAGGCGAGGAGAGTGCTACATCTGGACAAAATGAGTGAATCTACACTCTAAAATACGTCTATATACATCAGTGTTTGGAGTATGTACTAGTAGTTCATATTGAAATCTACTAAAGGACATATATATTCCAAATAATATGATATAATCTCTTTAACCAAGGTAGTAGGGACGAGGAGTAAACGGAGGGAGTAGTAATTTTTTCTCCTCGTCCTACGAGCCACCACGCGCATGGGTGAGGGAGCGGGTGTAAGGCGGAGCAAGCTTCACCTCATCCTGCGAGCCACCGCGCCCGTGGGCGGGGGAGACGGCGTACTAAGCAAGCTTCTCCTCGTTCTGTGAGTTGACGGGACACATCAAAAGTCTTGCCTCTAAGGTAGGCCCCACATGGTTTGCCTCTTTTTTTAACATAGCACGTCAAGTCGCAATTTGTTTGTTCACCCGTGGTAGACGATCCTCCCTCCACCAAGTGGACAACCAGTATACGTGCCAAATTACCACGTGGGCTGCCTTTTAAATGAAATTGATCTCCACCGTGTACCCTTGCGGGTGTGGTTGGGAAAGAGGCGGGAGTACATGCGCCGTGCATGCACCTCTTCTCTTCCTGCACGTCCCCCACCTACGTGGGTGTGTGTGAGAGATACAAACCGTGTTCATGAGTGTTTTTGTTTTGGGGTGGGGGTGGGGGTGGGGTGGGGGTTGATTTAGTTAATTATTTGTGGGAATATGTGTCGATGACATCTCAAACAAAATTTTGCATGCAATGTGTGTGAAATGGAGGCCTATCCATATCATACATAGAGGTCGGGAAATCCACGAGAAGAGAGGGAGGGTCATAGCTATCGATAGAGTCGAAGAGAGGATCAAGTGGGTGGGTGCGAGATCGATGAAGAGAGCCATCAAAATTGTGTGTTTGTGCAAGTCAAAGATATAGGGCGACCAGCCTCACGGAACGTTAGAGGGCACATGTCAAGTTTGTGTGTGGCAGGGAGACATGACTAGGCGCTCGATGTATCGGTGTGTGTGTGGGGGGGGGGGGGGGGGGGGAGGGGTAGGAGAGGCCTAACTATAGAGGTAGAACGACTCGTATATGTGTTGAGAAGGAGAGACCAGTTATGTCTTGAGGGAGATCGGTTGACATCCATACATAAGCTGAAGGGCGAAATATGATGGGACAGAGAGAGAGAGAGAGAGAGGAGGGAGGAGAGGGAGGAGAGGGGTAGAGTGTTGGATGGGTGATGGAGTTGCTTCTCGGAGATGGTGGGAGAGGCCTACTAGACAAGCGAGGGTGGAGCGCAATGTTATCAATAAGAGTGGGGATGTGTTTACGTGTGTGCACATGCGTGATAGATCTGTCGGGACACATCCATGGATGATGAAGGGAACCATGTGTTTGTTAAGAAAACCTAACTAGATCAGTAGATCAATTGTTGTTTGTCGGAGGAAGAGAGACACAACTAATGAGGTAGATCGATCGACGTGTGGGTAAAAATGAGTTATAAGGACCTAGCTAGCTATATGTATAGCGAGAGACCGGTCGGTGTCGTCCATTTGTTAGAGGCAAATAAGGCCCAGTGAGGCGGATAGACAGAGAGAATGGAGCTAGGAGGTGGTGCGAGAGGCCCAACTACTAGCTAGATAGGGGAGGAGTGTGCGGTTGTGAGATCGATGAAAAGAGGCGAGAGTTTACGTGTGTTTGACCGTATGAGAGACACGAGGCAAGGACACATAAAGGAGGAGATTGAAGGTGTGTGTGTATGTTGTAGGCAGGCATCGCTGGAGAGGTTTATCGATCGGTGTGTGTCGGAAAGGAGTTGTGGAGACTACGGGAGAACGACCTAAAGAAAAAAATGAATGTGCCGGTGGATAGAATGCCGAGGGAGGGGAGGCGAGGAGGCGTGTGCATGCACGAGAGAAAGTTAGTGGTAGCTACAAAGGTTAGAGGATTGTGTGGGTGTAAGAGACTAACAAAGATCATAATTTGATATCAAAGCGGATTCAAATATTTGAACAGGAGATCATAGTGTTTTAAACATTGCATGCATGAATATAGCGGTGATACACGTGTTGTGCACATGTTATACCATAATGTGATAATGCATGGCGTTTGCAACTCACAACTAAATGCCAAACAATCTAAACCATACTATACATCAAACAATCTCACATTTTATTTGAATTTGTGATAATGTGTGGCGTTTGTAGCTTACAACTAAATATCGAACAATCTAAACAATACTATATATCGAACATTCTCACATTTTATTTGAATTTGTGGTAATGTGTGGTGTTTGCAACTCACATCTAAATACTTGTAGGCGTAGGGGGTGGGGCACCATACATAATGTGATAAACACATTATACATATGAGACATGGTTTAGATTACGAAGATCTAGCTAGAGCTAGAAATGTAATGTGATTTGAAATCAAAATAAAGTGGATTCAAAAAATCTAGTTCGAGTTCATATAGTACACATAGTTCATATGTAACTCGAGACTAATCATGTGGTGTGCTGTGAAGATAATACACAAGCGATGGTTTAACTTGACAATAATGATGATTGTAGATCTTATTAAAACAGAGAAATGAATTCAAATGCTTTGACTTCACAACAATCATTACTCTAGATCTTATTCAACTAGAGAAGCGAATTCAAATTTAGTTCATATTGAAGCGGTAGTATATCGTTTGGAATGCACTAAAGCGTTCATTTGAGTAGTAGGTTGCATGCATTATACGTGGCGAAATATTTTAATTGAACATAACATGACTTCAAAGTTTTGAATGACATTTGTAGTGCGCATTGATTTGGTATAGTACCGTTAGGCTTGTCCGAAATTTCAACCAGCGCCTTGTTAGCCGAAATATTTAAGATATATCTTTGTCTCGTTGTGCTCGATAACTCCTCCATCTCAACCCGCGCCTTGCTATTCGAAATTACAGCGCGCGAAAACTCCCACCTCTGTGAAATCCCGACCGCGAAATGCCGTGGTACCCCTGAACCGAAAGGACCGCCTCAAATTGGTGGGGGTACTTTCGTAACTTACCCACATTTCGGACAAGCGCGTCTCTAAGCCATGGTTCCCCACTGCTATCCCATCCGCCCACCCATTCGTACACCGAGGCCGCGAAAACCCGCGATGAAACCCCACACCCTGCTCCGTCCGCCACCCAGCCGGAGCCTCTTCCCTGACGACGTCGTCCATAGCAACACCTCGACGTCCCTCATCCACCGAACCGGATGAGGATCCGTCGTCGATCTCATCGTTCCGCCGGTTCAGCCACCCCGTCCTCCACCTCCAAGGAGCTGCCCCGACGTTCCCCTCATCTTTCGCGCCACCTCCATTCCCACACCGCCGTCTTCACCTGCACCATCGGAAGAGCATCATCATCACCGTTTCCTCAGATGAAGCTGCGGCCTAATCGGTGCCACCAAAGAGGTTGTACACTAATCGCCGCATTTTCTTTTTGATTCGATCTCATGGTGCTGCCGGCGCTCGGTCCCGAGCCGACACGGCGTGGCTCCATCCACGGCGGCGTTGCCGGCCACTTCCTCCACGGCGTCGCTCCCTCGGCGGCGATGTCCACATCAGTAGGAGCTGCTGCTGCTTTAGCTCTCGCTCGCGTTGCTGCTCTGCTCTTGCTCACGGTCGCCTGCCTGGTCTGCTCTTGCTCGCGCTTCTGCTCTCAGTCTTGCTCTTGCTTGCGATGCTGCTCCGATTTAGCTACACTTCAGTCGACTAAATTGACTTTTGGGCCAGTCGATTTTCATGGGGTGGGGGGCTCACCGGGGTGAAGGAAGAACCAGCCGCAGAGGTGAGGGGCTCACGGAGAGGTACCCACTATCTATCTTAGGGTTCGAGGATGGGGCGGTGGTCGCGGCGGTGGCGGGCATTGGCGGGCGGTGGCGTGGGGATCGCGGAGAAAAAGCTCGGCACGGGGGCCTAGAGGATGGCGGGCGGCGCGGACGGCGGTGGGGAGTGTTTTTGGCGGGCGGGAGGCGCATCGCCGGACGCGGCGACGGTGGGCTGCTGTTTGGCGGTGGTGGTGGCGGCTCGAGGGGTGGAGGTTGAAGATGAACCGCAGGCCCTTGATTTTATATCCAACGGCTGCAAAATCGGTGACGAGAGATGAAAAAGTCAGTCGACCGGCGTGTAGCCTCACCTTGCTAGTGCGTTCGGTTTGACGACAAAATTCAGTTTCGGCAGACAAAATTCAGTTTCGACAGTTAAGTTCAGTTTAACAGTTAAGTTCAGTTTCGACAGTTAAGTTCAGAGAGATGAGCGGCTGATGTATTTTACATCTAGCACTTTGTGGTTATGTATTTTTCGTCATGTATTGGAGATGCTATTAGAATTCCACTCGAGTTAACGTTGTTCGTTGTCTCTCTTGTCTGCTTCAGCCTCGGCGTCGTACAACTCACGGAGCTGCTCCAACAACGAAACCCTCCATCATAGCGGAGCAGTACCTCGGGCTCCATCTCCGGGCGCCTAAGATCTTCTTCCCTCCTCCGACAGCAAAGTCAGCGGAGCATCCTCACCGCCAACCCAATCACGCTGAGATCGACATGGCCGCCAAAGAGGTTGTACACTTGTTGCATCTCTTTTTACTCTACATGTTATATATATTGTCCATCTTGAGCACACAGTTTGTTCCTTTAGTGTCTCCTTGAAAGAAAAAACGTAGGAATTTTAATTTTCACGTGTCCTCCTTTTCAAATTCCTATTCATGAAGCAGAAGACTAAGAGATAGTAGCATAATAGCATTATAACCATACATTTTCTTGTGGTTTGACTTAATCTCACCATGCTTCTTTGCATCCTGTGATCTTCCAATTGTTGTGAATCAAACACCCAGATTGGCAGAAATCCTGTGTTTTAAATTCTACTGTTTTGCACGTGCATTCCTATCCTATTCCTGTCTATTTCCTATCCTGCATTGTTGGAATCCTCCAATTCAAATGAGCACTTACAGAATTACTTCTCTTACAGATAGTTGTCAAAAAAACCTTGTGTGGTTTGTCCGCTCCCTCCTGCCGTCGTCCACCCAGCTCAGCTGCTCCAACAACGAAGGGTCCAGCCTGGCGAGGATCCGGTCTCGAGCTGTCTTCGCCGCCTCAGATCTTCTTCCCGCTTGGCAGCCATGAAAACTGCATTACCATCATCAACCGAGCAGATGACCTCGAGGACTACTCGGGTCCGCAAGAGAGGTCGCACTCTTTCATGTACGCTTCGTTATGCATCGCTTAATATTACATGCTACTTTATTGTCTGTTCACCGATTAGACTACGAGTCGGCTCCAAACTAATGGTCAAACTTGAGTTTTTAAATGGTTGTGCGGTACATATCGGGGCCGCTATCAATAGTATCTATCTACTATCTGGTTAATCTCCGGTGTCTACTATGAGTTTCATGTTGGGTGTGAAACAAACAGTAAAGAAGCCATTATCTGTATTTTTTAACTGAAGCCATTATCTGCCTGCTATTATTGGTTTTGGATCTATCCACAGGTTCCTACCATCACTCTGGATTTCTGCATGCACTCCTTACATAATCTCACTATGTTTTATTCCTATGCATGGCAATTATTGTAAACAATGGAACTGAACATGTAGAGAAAAAGAGACGAGCCTTGCGTGGCAATAAAATTTCATGCAGACGTCGCTCCATGGTAGGCGCAAAGGCAGCCCCTCCACGCATTTGGATTGTAATCGAGAGGAAGATATCTGTTCGAGGGGATTCGAAGAGAAGACAACTCCTATTTACCCCCTGAGGTCTTCGCTCTAACTTGGCATGCCGATGTTGGTTATATCATGCATATGGTGTCTTGCATTGCTTACTTTATACATCAAATATGTCATCTGCTTAGTTTAGACATCCTTTGTGTGAATGCCATCTGTTTAGTTTATTCATCGTTTATGTGAATTATGCAACGCCATCTTGTTTAGCCAGGCATCATATATGTGAATTTTGCAATGCCATCCTTCTTAGTCAGTCATCTTATATGTAAATTATATCAGGCCATCATTTTTTTGCGTTACATATTACATTTGTCAACAATGTTAGTACATTCAAGCTGCTCTTCGTGTGCATCAGCCATTTGACACGGTGATGGAAAATTTGGAGTGAAACAAGGTCTTGAGTAGACTATGCTATCGACGAAGCGCATATCTCGCTGGTTACGGATAGCTCCTCGGAGGAGGATTAGAGGCAGATGACCAGTCCTATCCCCGAGGTGTATGCTCTAACTTGGCAGGGTTATGTTGCTCATATCGTGTGTATGGTGTCTCGCATTGCTATGTCATTTGATTAGTTTAGACATGCTTTGTGTGAATGCCACCTATTCAGGTGTCTAATTACCATATATGTGAATTATGCATTGCCATCTTGTTGCAAGACATTATATATGTGAATTATACAATGCTATCTTGTTGCAAAGGCATTATATATGTGAATTATGCAATGCCATGTTGTTTAGCCAATCATCATGTATGTGAATTATATCATGCTATCATTTTTTGTATTCGTGTTCCATTTGTCGACAACGTTTGTATATTCAACTACTCTTCTGTGCATCAGCCATTTAAAGCGGTGATGGAAGTATCGGAGTGAAAACAAGGTATTGAGCAGACAATGCTACTGCTAAAGCAGACATCTTGCTGGTTATAGAGAGCTCCTCGGAGGAGGATTGAGACCGATGACCAGTCCTATTTCCCCGAGGTCTATTCTCAAACTTGGCGAGGGTTATATTACCCATGTCATGCATGTTGTCTAGCATTGCTTAGTTTTTACATCATATATGGATTGCCATCTGCTTACTTGCTTACTATATAAATCATATATTTGAATTATATCATGCCATCATGTTTACATAGTACAGACACATCATCTATCTGAATTATGGCATGGCAACCCATTTAATAAAGACATCATATAGTTATATCATCTCATCCTGTTTAGTGTTTACAGCCATCGTATTTTGAATTATGGCATTCTATCCGTGAATGTATGTGAATTAATTATGGCATGCCAACCTATTTAATAAACACATTATATAGTTATGTCATGTCATCCTGTTTACATAGTCTCATATTTTGAACTATGTCTTTCCATCTTTTTTAGTTAGCCATCATAATGTGAAATTGTGTCATGCTATCCTGTTTAGTTAGCCATCATATATGTGAAATTGTGTCATGCTATCCTGTTTGGTTAGACAACATAAATATGAATTATTTCATGCCCTCTTTTATTCCCCACTATCCATTGCACTTGTCTATCATACACTGTCTATACTTTCAATTACTTTTCTTGTTTATCAGCCATTTGAATTGGAGGCGTGATGGCGGTATCTAAGGGAGTAACAACACGGTCTTGAGAAAAGATAGTGCTACCATTGATGTAGATAGAACCACGGATGTACTTGCCCAAGGACCAGATCCACCACACATAACCCAGACTCTATAAATTGTACCCCTACCCAGTTGGACGAGAGAACCAGCTACACCTTCTAACCCCAACCCGGCAGATAGTAACCCAGTTCCAGTTGACACAAGCACCGTCTCCACCACAGAGCACCAAAACACAAGCAGTTAGTAAGGAACTGCGGTGCCCAAAGCACGAGGACCACCACTCTGAATCCCAACTCAACGCTTAAAGGAGAAGAAGATTTGTTCTCGGGTCAGGTTACGTAGCTATGGTTCATACTCCTTTCTTTGTTGCATTCTTGTATTTACTCATACCAACTATTTTCAAATTTGAAGGATGGAATTGAAACTCCAATGGCACAACAGGTATGTTTTAAACATCTTTCTTTAACTAGTTTGTTGTTGTAACCTGCTCTATGTTGATTGCAGTTTCAATTGAATAAACAGTTATGTTCTCATGTCATGCACATTACAAGTGTTGTTGTTGCTCTATAGTTACCCACACTTATATTCTGTCTATTATGCTTTGTCTTGAACAAATATTATTTGAACTGTGTCTCTATCTTGATTTTGCAACAAAAACTAGAATGATATAGACCATAAAGTGACCATGGTACATAGATATATGTTTGTTTCATGCTGTTATCCTGTCCACTTTACTACTGAACTCATTTACAAAAATGAGTTTCATATACAACATAGTAAACATGTGATGTATGCTTGTTTCTCTTTTAGAATGCGGACAAAATATTGGAGAAACGATACGCGTTATCCAATGGTAAAGGAAGTAATGAGATAAGGTTCAAGATAGTGAGACATCCTGTTGGTCTCCAAGAAAGCTGATAAAACTATCTTGACGACGGTGAGGAACCCAAAAGTCATGTCTTGATGTAGTGTTCGAGATTCTTGGCCACTACTCATTGGCACAAGCTCTTGAACTCGCATTGCTGAATCAGTTCGTCTTCTTGAGTCTCAACTTCAAGTTGAAAGACATCAATCAGATGTCTTCTGATGTGAAGTGAAGGACCGAGGAAGTCCTGCAGAATTCAGATGCATATTTTACGGTGCAATGAAAGCGCTAGAGGATGTAAGCGCCAAACAAGAGAAAGTTAATAAGCTTGCTAAGCATCTTGCCGACATTATGGGTACCTGGATATTGTTTCTTGAGATCTTCAAGTGGTTTCAGTTCTGGATTTGTTTTGTTGCAGCGTTTATTTGCGTTGGTCGCCAACTTTGACAACGATGTATATGATATCTGCTTTGTTCCTATATTTGCCTTGGTGGCAAACTTTGATGCCCAGTGGATGTAATATGTAATAGCCGTGATAGCCTAGCGTTAGTTTCTTGCTTATTTATTTCCTTGTTGTCTTGTTTATTTGTTTTCTTGTAGTCATTGCAGTTCTTTTCCGCGGTTTGCTAGTGGCTGCAATAACCTATTTTTAAAACTAGGCCACAATAACCATGAGCTAATATTTTCTTGTAGTGACCTTTGGGCCTCCTCTTGTCGAGAAAGCGATGGGCCTTCTACGGGCCGTAGAAACAATGGGCCTTCTATGGGCCGTAGAAACAATGGGCTTCTGCGGGTCGTACATCAATGGGCCTTATACGGGCCGTATGATCGATTGGCCAAACATGGGCCAAACAGACCGCATTATGGTCGTAAACGGGCTAGAGTTGGAATCGTCCGTTCATGGGCCGACCATAAAGGGCCATCGTAATAGGCTGTATTTGATGACGCTATGAAAACGGCCCAATGGATTAACAGACCACAAACGGGCCGACTGTAACCACGGGCTGAATTTGGCCCACAAGCAGAAAATGACAGTAATGGGTCGTAAGTAAACGAATGCTGGAAATGAGCCCAAGAATAAATGAGCTCTAAGAAGGCCGAAAGATAACATGGGCTGGAAACGGCCCAACGGAATAACGGGCCATTAATGGGTATAAAGTGATACACTGTTCATTACGGGCCAGTTTCACCACGGGCCGTTAATGGGTGTAAAGTGATACACTGTTCATTACGGGCCAGTTTCACCACGGGCCGTTAATAGGCCAAGAGTTACATAGGGCCTCATATGGGCCGAAAGACGCCATGGGCCATACATGCGCCAGAAGTGAAAATGGGCTGGAATCATATTGGATGGCCCAGATGACGCTACTGGGCCTAATTCGGATAGGGCGTAACGGGCCTTGGTTTAGCGGGCTGTAAATGGGCTATATGCGAACAGGCCGTTAATAGGCTTTCCATGGGCCGGCCCGCCACCTTTTGACCAAGTCAAACGGGTCGGCCTTTTCACAGGAATGGGCCTCTTTTGGGCCGTGCCACGTGTCGACGTATCATAGGAGCCTTACGTCCAATGAGTGGATGACATCTGTCCCAACGATGAGCAGACACGTGTTTCCTCCAGCCAATGCTAATTTTACACGTGGAGAATCCCCATTGGTCGGGGTTGTTAACGGGTTATCGGATCCAAAACCCGACCCGATAGCTTAACGGCGTTCCGTTACGGTGGATGCCACGTGTCGGTCACCCTTGATGAAAGCACTTCTGTGACCCGCGATTTATCGTCATGGAAGTGGACACTTCCGTGATGATAATTTTGGTAATGTCATGGAACACTTCTGTCAGATTTTGGGTTCCGGCAGACCCTTGAGGTTCGAACACTGGGGTGCGCGCGGAGATCTTTCCCCTACCAGCTCACGCGTCGATGGTTAGCAAGGGATCTAAACTAAGAGGAAGAACACACAAGGGACACGATATTTATACTAGTTCGGACCACCATTGTGGTGTAATACCCTACTCTAGTTTGTGGTGTGGTGGATTGCCTCAGGGGCTGATGATGAATAGTACAAAGGAAGAACAGCCTCGCGAGGGGCTGTTCTTGATCTGGTGCGATGGACTGCTTGGGCGAGTCCAGTCGCTTCTCTCTCTCTCTCTCTCTCTCTCTCTTCCTTTGTTCTTCTACCTTCGTTTGGTGGCTAGTCCTATTTATAGAGGGAGGCCCTGGGCCTCTTCCCAAATAATGAGCGGGAAGGGCGCCAACAATTGGCCATTTTGAAGGGAACATCTAGTACACTTATCGACTAAAGTTGGTCTTGGCTGCGAAAGGCTCGGCGGTGGCGCCGATCACAGGCTCCACGATAACCTCCTTCATGCCGCCCTGCTGGTCTTGGTCTTGTTGCACCGAAGCGGTAACCTTTGCCTGATGCCTTAGCATGTGCTTGCCTCCTTTGCACCAAAGGGGAAACGAGGACACTGCGCAGGCTGGCGCCCGCCTGGCGCCCTCCTGGTCTTGATCGTGATGGCTTGCATCACAGGGCACCCTCGTGAGGTACCCTGCCTTGATCTCTCCGCCTCCTCGTGAGCCTGCCTGATGAGGCTGCTCCTGAGGAAGGTTCCTATCGTCCGCCCCGCGAGGCTTGGCCCCTCGCAAGGGTCTTGAGCTTGAGCTGATGAAGCTGGGCCGCGCTGGGCCCCCACTTGAGCCACGCCGTAGGCCGCAGGCAGGCAAGTCTGGGGACCCCCGTTCCCAGAACGCCGACAGTAGCCCCCGGGCCCAAGGCGTGCCCGGACTTGTCTTAGCAGAGAAGCGAAGGGGCAAGTGTGAAGCGCCGCGGGCCCCAACAGCCTGCGGCCTTGGACGCCGCGTGGCGATTGATTGCTCATGGGCGTCTCCGCTTCCCCACGATGCCTCATTACACGGCCGGCTAAGCGGACCCGCGGTTGCACACAGCCATTCCCCTTTCGCCGTCCGCGCACTCCCGGCCCTTCCTTCTTCCTCTGGCTCCAACTTTCGCCCTTGATCCAACTCAGACCCTCACCCTTCTTGTCGCCATGGCGCCAACAAAGAAGGAAAAGGCGAAGAAGCCCGCGCCTTCGTCCCGCTCCCCTCCGGCGGTGGCCCCCGCCGTTGATCGATCCATCATACTCAACCCCGAGGCCTTGGGCAAGGTCCGCTCTACTCTTGCCACCATCTTCAATGAGTGCGGTAGGACCACGGCATGGCCTATGTCCCATGCCTCCTTCGACAGGATTGTCACGGAGGTCCGGTTCTTCGCTGATGCCTTGTGGGCGGGTCTGGTTCCCCCCTTCTCCGCTTTCTTCAATGCAGTGCTCTCCCACTATCAGATCCACATGATGCATCTCGGGCCTGAGTCCATTACCCTCCTGGCTGTCTTCGCCTTTGTCTGTGAGGCAATGGTGGGCATCCCTCCTTCCGTTGCCCTGCTGCGTCACTTCTTCTCTTTGCGCCTGAGCGATCCTACTCAATGCTTGGGGTGTGTGAGCTTCCTTGCGGTGCCAGAGACGGCTGCTTCGGGGATCAATTTCGGACTCCCACCCCCTGAGGCCAAGTTCATAGAGCGGTGGTTGTATGTGAACATTGGGGTGCCCAGCCCCCTGCTCTCGCATCCTACCTTGCCTGTTGTTCCCAACTCAGGCTGGGGTCACGAGGCGCTCGCGGACCCCCGGCTTGCATTCGTCTGGCGCCGCTTCGAGAGCTTGAGAGTGCTCAACGTGACGGCGCCCAAGGTGGTGAAGGAGTTCCTCCAGTGTCGCATTGCTCCTCTCCAGTGCCACTCTCATCGGATGTGGGACTTTGCGGGGCACCAAGACCGCATGCGACTTGAGAGAGGGACTGGCGCTGAAGTCTTGAGGGCGGTGCTCGTGGTCTGGTTGGCGATCCTTCCCCAGGCAACCTTCGACGTGATGGTGCCCTCTTGTATCTCTGTTCAGGCAGGGCCGATTTCATGAAGCAGATGCCCAGTTTTGACGAGTGGGGGCTGCGCCCGGTTGGCCTCAAGGGGCCTCACGAGAACCCAGTTGCCGTGGTGGCTCTTCCGGTCGCCCAAAGTGGTTCTGTCTCAGGTGATGGAGCAGGGAGACGAGAACCGTCAGGAGTTGAAGGAGACGACGTTGAGGTGGTGACGCCGCGCGGAGCCCCGAGGGCGGCATCTCCCGGAGCTCGTTCCGGAATAGTGATAGGTGAGGAGTCTCGTCCTCCGGCTCCTGAGGTTGGGGCTCCCGAGGCCCCGGTCGCCCCTCTTGAGGCGGCGCCTGGTGGCGTCCCCCAGGCTGGTCCCATTGGTGCTGATCATCTCGCCGCCTCCTCCATTCCACAAACCGACCCCTGCGCCGAGCGCTTGGGCCGGTTCCGCGTGGACTTCATGGCCCTCCACAAGAGGAAGGAGGCCTCGGGCGGTGACGATCGCCCTTGCCGCTTGCTGAAGTGCAGGAGGTACTTCGTCGCAGACGAGTAAGTCCTCTTCGCCCTCTGCTCCTCTACTTCTTGGTTCTTGCAGCTGACTGTAACCTTCCAGGGCACTTCCTGCCGAATTCGGGGAGACGGACAAGGAGCCATCTTCCCAAGCTCCGTCCTTGTTGCTGGTCCTTGGTGCGTCGAGTTCAAGCGGCGCCCTTACCACTCAGCCGGTCGGAGAGGTGGCCCGTTCAGCTTAGCGTCCCGAGCCTGTGCGCCTGCTGTCTTCCCTTCACGAGTTCTCCTGGGGCACAGCCAGCTTGCCCCGCGCTCCTTCCATGGTCATGGACGGTGATTGGTTAAGGTCGATCTTGAGCTCTTCCTCTGGGGACGAACCGGCGCCAGGCCCCGCTCCTGGCGAGGCCCGTCCGGCGATTGTTGGGGCGCCAACCCCCTGCCCTGCGGGAGGAGGCGCGCCGCCTCCGGGCCCTTCGCATACACCAGCAGCAGAGGGTGACGCGGAAGACGTGCTCAGGTGTGCTCGCGAACGCCACGCCCTTCATCAGGAATTTCTCCATGGGGCGACGGACGCGGTGAACCGGCTTGGGGCGGAGCTCGCCGGCGAAGATGCGTGTCTTGAGGCCGAAGGTTTGCGCCTTGCTGAGGAGAGGCGCAAGCTGAAGATAGCCGTTGCCCTTGCGCGTCACCAGTGTGACCTTGACAATGCGAAGGCTGAGGCGTCGCTGGCGGCCTCGTGAGAGGCTTGCTCCCGAGCCGTCGAGGAGGCCCTGGAAGCAGATCGGTGGCGCAGGGATGCGGAGGAGCGTGCGTGGGAGCTACAAGCCTGGAGCAACTCTCTGGAGCAGCAGGTGGAGTTGCGCCAGGCTGCACTTGTGTCGTGAAGGAGCTTCGTCGACCAGGCAGAGCTCGAAGCGAGGAAGCGCCGACGCTGGAGGCCGCCGAGCGCAACCTCGACCTTGAGCGGTAGGAGCGAGGGCGCTGGTGGCTCAAAGCGGAGGACGATGTCGCCGCTGCGAGGTCCGAGCCCAAGAAGAGGTCGACCGCCAGAAGTGGAAGCTCGCCAGCCTCGGCGCCAAGATGAGTTGAGGTTGGAGTTGGTCAGGGCCGAAGCTGAGGGCAGGACTGCGGCCCTCAAGGCCAAGCTGGACGAAGTGACGCGGGGTGCGGACTCCTCCGCAGCTGCCCTTCACGCAGCGCAGGTGGAGCTGACCTCCTCCCGCGCCGAGCTGCTTCTTCTTCGACAGAGGATTGATGGCGCCGAGGCCACTGCGCGGCAGAACGAGGACAAGATTCGTCGGCGGCGGGTTCTGGAGCACGAGCACACCCCCATGCTCCGGACGCTCAGGGAACGGGCTAACGCGGCCCTGGGCAATATTTTGCGAGGCCGCCGCTGAGGAGCCGCACGAGACCAACTACGCCGGCAACCTCCAGTATTTCGCTGATGTGGTGACGCTCCTGGAGAACCGCGCCGAGAGATCTCGTTGGCTCGTCGAGGAGAGGAGCCGAGCCTTGCTCGGGTGCGCCTTCTCCCGTGTCTTCAGTTATCTGCGGGACAGGGATCCCCACTTTGATTTTGATGCCGCCATCGCACAGGTGCCCATAGCCGTCCGGGGCGACCTCGCGCAATGGGTGGAGGATCACGTGGACGACCTTGTCAGGGCCTTCACGTCTGACGATGACGGCGTGATCGTGGCCGCCGATGAAGGCGGCGTGGTGGACGGTCCTGGTGCTGGCGGAGGCGTTGGTGGCGGCGATGATGTCAGCGACGCCTCTGGAGGTGACCCAGAAGGCGCGGTGAGCGATATGTCCGACTGATTGTTTGTCACTGCTGTTTACCCTGCACAAAAGATGTTCGGGCTTGGCCCTAAAGACTATGAGAGCATTTGGGGGGGGAGCCCCTCATGTAAAGGTTTGCGGTAAATGTCCTGGTAATCTTAACACAGCATGTGAGCTTAACGGCCGGCCTGATGGTGGGTCAGCTGGCTTGTTTACCTTTTGACCCTGGTGAGCCCCGAGCAGGGCTGTGGGGGCCATAGCGCCATATGTGTCTTCTGGGTGAACCCATTGTTCCTGCGGTAAGAACCTCCGGAGAGGGAGTGGCGACAGCTGTCCGAGCTATGGACGCGGTTCGCCCAGCCACCTTCATGAGGGAGGCAGTGACGCTAGCTTTGGGACGCAGCGAAACCGTAACACAAGAGATTGCTCGAATGAGACTAAAAACCCCTTCCCCAAACGCACGCAAGGCTCGAACCCAAATCCAACTTAAATTCAAATCGAAGAAACTCGTCAACAGAGGAAAAGGCAAAAAAGCAAAAGGCCGCGTCCGGCACCTAGTCTAGTCTTCGACGTCTTCTCACCAGCGTGGAGCTAAGTGCTGCCACTGGGCGTGGGAGGGAGCCCCAGGGCCTGAGGCCGGCGCTCCTGAGACTCCGGGGCATGTACAGCCCCACTCATTATTACGTGAGAGTGTCACGGGGCGGCGAGCTTCACAGGCACTGGGCCTTCTTCACAGGTACCAGCCTTGCTTCATATCGCCAGATGAGGGCCCCGCCTTGCGCCACACTCTACCACCACTGACGGCGGCCGGAGACCAAGGACGACGCCAATGGGGTAGAGCGGTCGGCAGCGGTTCCCTCGACGACCACGGGTCCTCTGCCGAGGGCAGGCCCTGAGGCACCTCCCCGGCAGAGGGCCTACCTCCTGAGAACATTTTGCGCCAAGCGCCACGGGGATGAACCCGGATCTCTGCCCCTCTCCTGCAGCCCTCGATGCCCTCCTCCTGAGGGGTAAGAGGCTGCAGTGTTGGGGCAGCCACCTATCGCGGCGACCTGTACCTCTTGCGCTACATGGTTAGCATAGGCTTGCTCTTGAGGAATTAATGGTACCAGATAGTTGCTGCCGCCGGCGCGGTCGTCGAGGCTCTCTTGGGGTTCCTGAAAGAGCTCAGCTTGTGGTGCCTCCTCGCCCCAGCTTGGCCCAAGGAATGAGCCATGGTCTTCTTCCCGTGCGCTCTCTTGATCCATCATGCGGGGCACATAAGCTTCTGGGGATGCTGCCCCGTAGGTCTCGCCGTAGTGCCGCTCATGCCACGCAGTCCGGCCCGGAGCGTTGTCTTGAGAGTGGTGGCACGGTGGTCCGCCGAGGCCAAAGGTCACGGCGTGCGCTCCTTCGTCGGCCGGAGACGGGGTCCGCGCGGCTTGCTGCCTGGTGCTGCTGGCTAGGTTGGCGTCGAGTAGGCCCTGGAGCCCGCTTGAGGTTGCATGGGCGTGCATGGGGCCGCCATACGGCGCGCTCTGGGCCAGAGGTGGTTGCTGGACACAAAAAGAAGGTGCTCCCAAGGCGGCAGCGTCCAGGAGCTCGGCCACCCGCTCCAACAGCACGTCGTGGCCGCCCTCTAGAAGCCGGCACCGTAACAGCTCTCGGGCCACCGTGAGCGCGGCCCTGGAGTTCGCCTGCTCCCGTCGAGTGTGCGGTGTCGTAGCCGTGGCGTGGCTTGAGGCTCTGGCCGCTGACCGCACCTGTCGCGGCGTGAGGGCAGTCGACGTCTGGCCGCGTCGCCCGCGCCCCGCAGCGCCTTGCGGAGCGCGAGCTGCCTGAGGTGCAAGGTTGAGGTCGCCCTCGGCTGGCGGCACGGCGTGGGCGGGCCACGCCGCCCAACGGTTGGCGTTGGTTGCCGGTTCGCTTGACATCGAACGACGAGGTGATGAAACGCGAGGCGGCGGAGGAAGGATTTCGGCGCACCCCTACCTGGCGCGCCAAATGTCGGATTTCGGGTTCCGGCAGACCCTTGAGGTTCGAACACTGGGGTGCGCGCGGAGATCTTTCCCCTACCAGCTCACGCATCGATGGTTAGCAAGGGATCTAAACTAAGAGGAAGAACACACAAGGGACACGAGGTTTATACTAGTTCGGGCCACCATTGTGGTGTAATACCCTACTCTAGTTTGTGGTGTGGTGGATTGCCTCAGGGGCTGATGATGAATAGTTTTAAGGAAGAACAGCCTCGTGAGGGGCTGTTCTTGAGCTGGTGCGATGGACTGCTTGGGCGAGTCCAGTCGCTTCTCTCTTTCTCTCTCTCTCTCTCTTCCTTTGTTCTTCTACCTTCGTTTGGTGGCTAGTCCTATTTATAGAGGGAGGCCCTGGGCCTCTTCCCAAATAATGAGCGGGAAGGGCGCCAACAATTGGCCATTTTGAAGGGGAACATCTAGTACACTTATCCTGACTAAAGTTGGTCTTCGGCTGCCATAGGCTCTGACGGTGACGCCGTCCTGGGCTCCATGATGACCTCCTTCCTGCCGCCTACTGGTCTTGGTCTTGTTGCACCGAAGTGGTAACCTTTGCCTGATGCCTTGGCCTGTGCTTGCCTCCTTTGCACCAAAGGGGAAACGAGGACACTGCTTGAGTCGGGCGCCTCGCCTTGGTCTTGATCGTCATGGCTTGCGCCACGGGCACCTCGTGAGGTACCCCTGCCTTGATCTCTCTGCCTCCTCGTGAGCCTGCCTGATGAGGCTGCTCCCGAGGAAGGTTCCCGCCGTGCCTCATGAGGCTTGGCCCCTCGTGAGGGTCTTGAGCTTGAGTGATGAAGTTGGGCATGGCTGGGCCCCCACTTGAGCCACGCCGCGGGCAGCAGGCAGTGCAAGTCAGGGACCCCGTTCCTAGAACGCGACAACTTCTACGACAGCACAGGTATGACTATCTTGATTCTGTCATAAAATCGTCATGGATGTACATGCATGACAGAAAACGCGACCTACTGTGACAAACACGTATCATCACGGAAGTGTATTTTTTTGCAATGGGGGCTCTCCCGCAATCTTCACCAACACCACCGTCATCTTCACCAACATCTTCATCACCTTCCCTCATCTATCTATAGTGGTCCACTCTCCCGCAACCCACCATACCCTCTACTTGAACATGGTGCTTTATGCTTGATATTATTATCCAATGATGTGTTGCCATCCTATGATGTTTGAGTAGATTTTCGTTGTCCTATCGGTAATTGGTGAATTGCTATGATTGGTTTAATTTGCTTGTGGTTATGTTGTTGTCCTTTGGTGCCCATCATATGAGCGCGCGCGTGGATCACACCATAGGGTTAGTTGTATGTTGACAGGACTATGTATTGGAGGGCAAGAGTGACAGAAGCTTCAACCTAGCATAGAAATTGATCCATACGGGATTGAAGGGGGACCAATATATCTTAATGCTATGGTTGGGTTTTACCTTAATGAACGTTAGTAGTTGCGGATGCTTGCTAATAGTTCCAATCATAAGTGCATAGAATTCCAAGTCAGGGATGACATGCTAGCAGTGGCCTCTCCCACATAAAACTTGCTGTCGGTCTAGTAACGTAGTCAATTGCTTAGGGACAATTTCACAACTCCTACCACCACTTTTCCACACTCGCTATACTAACTTTATTGCTTCTTTACCTAAACAGCCCCTAGTTTTTATTTACGTGCTCTTTATATTCTTGCGAACCTATCCCGTTACACCTACAAAGTACTTCTAGTTTTATACTTGTTCTAGGTAAAGCGAATGTCAAGCGTGCGTAGAGTTGTATAGGTGGTTGATAGAACTTGAGGGAATATTTGTTCTACCTTTAGCTCCTCGTTGGGTTCGACACTCTTACTTATCAAAAGAGGCTACAATTGATCCCCTATACTTGTGGGTTATCAAGACCTTTTTCTAGCGCCGTTGTCGGGAGTTGTAGCGTGGGTTGAATATTCTCGTGTGTGTGCTTGTTTGCTTTATCACTAAGTAGATTTTATTTGTTGTTTTAAGTTGTTCTCTATCTTTAGTTATGGATATGGAACACGAAATACCAAAAAAATTAGGTGTACTTGCTGCTCATGGAGATGGGGAACCTCCTAAAACCCTCGATGCTGGCTATGTGAAAAATATTATGCACTACTTTATTAATTCCGAGAAAACCCCATTCAATTATTTAATGGGAGACATGTTGGATCAACGTGAATACTTTAGGGATTATCGCTTGACTCAAAAAGGGAAACTATTATGGGATCAAATTCATATGTTGCATTGGTATGCTCGGGAACTATGCTTGAGATATGATTATACTTGTTGCTCTAGGATGAAGGCTCCACACCTTCCCTTTTCATGCAGATTTAATGATAATAAAACCTTGGCTTCTTATGCTAATGTTATATATGATTACTATGATGTGGAACAAGTAGAAGAATTCGTTGCTTTTATGGGTGCTTATTTAATTGAATCTTTTTTAAAGAGTATGAAAATCTTTATGATGCTGTTTACAGACCTGAAAATTTTGCTATACTTAAATATTGCTATGAGAATTATGAATACAATTCCGATATTGATGCATTTATTGAGAAAGTCTCCGCTGTCCAAGAAGAGACTAATATTTTGCAGGAAACTATGGACGAAGAAATTACTGAAACTATGAGCTCATTAGATGAAAAAGATGAGGAGGAGAGCGAAGAACAAAAGGAGGAAGAGCGGATTGATAACCCGTGCCCACCTTCTAATGAGAGTTACTCTTCAACTCATACATTGTTTAATTTCCCTTCGTGCTTACCAAAGGATGATTGCTATGATAATTGCTGTGATCCCTTTGATTCTTTTGAAATATCCCTTTTTGATGATGCTTGCTATGCTTGTGGACAAGATGCCAATATGAATTATGCTTATGGAGATGAACTTGCTATAGTTCCTTAGTTAAACATGAAATTGTTGCTATTGCACCCACGCATGCTAGTCCTATTATCTTTTTGAATTCTCCCGACTACACTATATCGGAGAAGTTTGCCCTTATTAAGGATTATATTGATGGGTTGCGTTTTACTACTACACATGATGATTTTGATAGATATGCATGTGCTTTCTGCTCCTACTTGCAATTATTATGAGAGAGGAACAACATCTCCGCCTCTCCATGTTTCCAATATGATAAAATTGCAAGAAACTGTTTATACTATGCATTAGCCTTTACTATGTGTGCATGAATTGTTCTTTTATGACATGCCGATGCATAGCAAGAGAGTTAGACTTCGTCATTGCTTGATATATGTTGCTTTGTGCTCACTACTAAATGCCAAATCATTGTTAATTAAAATTGTCTTTGATATACCTTGGGATCCGGGTGGATCCATTACTTGAGCACTATATGCCCAGCTTAATGGCTTTAAAGAAAGCGCTGCTAGGGAGACAACCCGGAAGTTTTAGAGACTCATTTATTTCTGTTGTGTTCTTTTATAAGGTTTAAAAACAAAAAATAAATAAAGAGGGGAACCCAAAACTTTTCAAAAAGGAAAGTGAAAGTGAGAGAGACAAGCATTGTTGAAGTGGGAGAGCTCCTTGAACTTTGGTCATGCTCACGGAAACTTTGTAAATCTTAATTAGAGAAACTTTTCAATAAAAATAATTATCCCCTTGTAAAATTCCATTGTATTATAAAAATAATGTGCCAAGATTTTCCTTTAGGATGTTTACATTGCTTGTTGGTTTGTGCGGTGCAAGACAGAAACTTTGGCTGTAGTGCGTGATTTTTCATTTTTTTTACTGGAACGTCAAACGGTTCTGAAACTTCTTGAACTGTCTTTCTATACAATTTTTTTATTTTTCCTAATTTTGTCATAATTATTGGAGTATCATAAGTATGGTGAATGTTCAGATTACTACAGACTGTCCTGTTTAAGACAGATTCTGTTTTTGATGCATTGTTTGCTTGTTTAGATGAAACTATTGATTTCTATCAGTGGATTAAGCCATGGAAAAGTTATATTACAGTATCTACAATGCAAAAACAAAATATTAATTGGTTTTCAACAATACTTATAGTAGTGATTTGATTTATTATACTAATGGATCTTACCGAGCTTTCTGTTGAGTTTTGTGTGGATGAAGTGTTCGAAGATCGAGGAGGTCTCGATATGAGGAGAAGGAGGAGAGGCAACAGCTCAAGCTTGGGGATGCCCAAGGCACCCCAAGTAAATATTCAAGGAGACTCAAGTGTCGGTATGTTTTTGGATTCGTTTCGTTCATGCGATATGTGCAAATCTTGGAGCGTCTTTTTTGCATTTAGTTTTCACTTTTATTTTATGCACCATGCTGGTATGAGATAGTCCATGGTTGATTTATAGAATGCTCATTGCACTTCACTTATATCTTTTGAGTATGGCTTTATATAATGCTTCATGTGCTTCACTTATATCATTTGAAGTTTGGATTGCATGTTTCTCCTCACATAGAAAACCGCCATTTGTAGAATGCTCTTTTGCTTCACTTATATTTGTTAGAGCATGGGCATATCTTTTGTAGAAAAAATTAAACTCTCTTGCTTCACTTATATCTATTTAGAGAGATGACAGGAATTGGTCATTCACATGGTTAGTCATAAAATCCTACATAAAACTTGTAGATCACTGAATATGATATGTTTGATTCCTTGCAATAGTTTTGCAATATAAAGGTGGTGATATTAGAGTCATGCTAGTGACTAATTGTGTATTAGTAGAAATACTTGTGTTGAGGTTTGTGATTCCCGTAGCATGCACGTATGGTGAACCGTTATGTAACGAAGTTGGAGCATGTGATATTTTTTGATTGCCATCCTTTGTGTGGAGGTCGGGGGTGCGCGATGGTTAACTCCTACCAACCCCCCCCCCCCCTAGGAGTATGCATCTAGTACTTTGTTTTGATGGCTAATAAATTTTTGCAATAAATATATGAGTTCTTTATGACTAATGTTGAGTCCATGGATTATACGCACTCTCACCCTTCCATCATTGCTAGCCTCTTTGGTACCGTGCATTGCCCTTTCTCGCCTCGAGAGTTGGTGCAAACTTCGCCGGTGCATCCAAACCCCGTGATATGATACGCTCTATCACACATAAGCCTCCTTATATCTTCCTCAAAACAGCCACCATACCTACCTATTATGGCATTTCCATAGCCATTCTGAGATATATTGCCATGCAATTTCCATCATCATCATATACATGACTTGAGCATTCATTGTCATATTGCTTTGCATGATCGTAAGATAGCTAGCATGATGTTTTCATGGCTTGTCCGTTTTTTGATGTCATTGCTACGCTAGATCATTGCACATCCTGGTACACCGCCGGAGGCATTCATATAGAGTCATATCTTTATTCTAGTATCAAGTTGTAATATTGAGTTGTAAGTAAATAGAAGTGTGACGATCATCATTATTAGAGCATTGTCTCGAAAAAAAGAGGCCAAATAAGCCTAAATAAAAAAAGGGGGCCAAAGAAGCCCGCAAAAAAGTGAAAATAAAAAGAAAAAGAAAAAGAATAAAAGGGACAATGTTACTATCCTTTTTCCACACTTGTGCTTCAAAGTAGCACCATGATCTTTATGATAGAGAGTCTCTTATTTTTTCACTTTCATATACTAGTGGGAATTTTCATTATAGAGCTTGACTTGTATATTCCGATGATGGGCTTCCTCAAATGCCCGAGGTCTTCATGAGCAAGCAAGTTGGATGAACACCCACTTAGTTCCCAGTTTGAGCTTTCATACACTTATAGCTCTTAGTGCATCTGTTGCATGGCAATCCCTACTCCTCACATTGACATGAATTGATGGGCATCTCCATAACCCGTTGATTAGCCGCGTCGATGTGAGACTTTCTCCTTTTTTGTCTTCCCCACACAACCTCCACCATCATATTCTATTCCATCTGTAGTGCTATATCCATGGCTCACGCTCATGTATTGCGTGAAAGTTGAAAAAGTGTGAGAATACTAAAGTATGAAACAATTGCTTGGCTAAAACCGGGGTTGTTCATGATTTGAATATTTTGTGTGGTGAAGATGGAGCATAGCCAGACTATATGATTTTGTAGGGATAACTCTCTTTGGCCATGTTGTATTGAAAAGACATTATTGCTTTATTAGTATGCTTGAAGTATTATTGTCTTAATGTCAAATGATAAACTATTGCTTTAAACCACTTGTATCTTAATGTTCATGCCATGATTTGATTACATGATCAAGATTATGCTAGGTAGCATTCCACATCAAAAATTATCTTTTTTATCATTTACCTACTCGAGGACGAGCAGGAATTAAGCTTGGGGATGCTGATACGTCTCCGTCGTATCTATAATTTTTGGTTGTTCCATGCCAATATTCTACAACTTTTACATACTTTTGGCAAATTTTTATACTATTTTTGGGACTAACATATTGATCTAGTGCCCAGTGCCAGTTCCTCTTTGTTGCATGTTTTTTGTTTAGCAGAAAATCCATATCAAACGGAGTCCAAATAGGATAAAAACTGACGGAGATTTTTTTTGGAATATATGTGATTTTTGGAAAGAAGAATCAAACACGAGACGATGCCCGAGGGGGCCACGAGGCAGGGGCACGCCCCAGGGGGTCAGGCGTGCCCTGGTACCTCGTGGACACCCTATAAGGCGGTTGGTGCCCTTCTTTCGCCGCAAGAAAGCTAATATCCTGATAGAGATCGTGTCCAAAATTCAGCCCAATCGGAGTTACGGATCTTCGGGAATATAAGAAACGGTGAAAGGCCAGAATCTGGAACGCAGAAACAGAGAGAGACAGAGAGACATATCCAATCTCGGAGGGGCTCTCGCCCCTCCAACACAATGGAGACCAAGGACCAAAGGGAGAACCCTTTTCCCACCTAGGGAGAAGGCCAAGGAAGAAGGAGAAGGAGGGGGGCTCTCTCCCCCTCGCTTCTGGTGGCGCCGTAGCGCCGCCGGGGACATCATCGTCACCGCAATCTTCACCAACACCGCCATCATCTTCACCAACATCTTCATCACCTTCCCCCATCTATCTATAGTGGTCCACTCTCCCGCAACCCGCTGTACCCTCTACTTGAACATGGTGCTTTATGCTTCATATTATTATCCAATGATGTGTTGCCATCCTATGATGTCCGAGTAGATTTTCGTTGTCCTATTGGTAATTGGTGAATTGCTACGATTGGGTTAATTTGCTTGTGGTTATGTTGTTGTCCTTTGGTGCCCATCATATGAGCGCGCACATGGATCACACCATAGGGTTAGTTGTATGTTGACAGGACTATGTATTGGAGGGCAAGAGTGACAGAAGCTTCAACCTAGCATAGAAATTGATGCATATGGGATTGAAGGGGGACCAATATATCTTAATGCTATGGTTGCGTTTTACCTTAATGAACGTTAGTAGTTGCGGATGCTTGCTAATAATTCCAATCATAAGTGCATAGAATTCCAAGTCAGGGATGACATGCTAGCAGTGGCCTCTCCCACATAAAACTTGCTATCGGTCTAGTAACGTATTCAATTGCTTAGGGACAATTTCACAACTCCTACCACCACTTTTCCACACTCGCTATACTAACTTTATTGCTTCTTTACCTAAATAGCCCCTAGTTTTTATTTACGTGCTCTTTATATTCTTGCAAACCTATCCCATTACACCTACAAAGTACTTCTAGTTTTATACATGTTTGATACGTCTCCGTCGTATCTATAATTTTTGATTGTTCCATGCCAATATTCTACAACTTCCATATACTTTTTGGCAACTTTTTATACTATTTTTGGGACTAACATATTGATCCGATTGCAGTTCAGTTCTGTCATTGCATGTTTTTGGTTTGTGAGAATATCCATATCAAACGGAGTCCAAACGGGATAAAAGCAGACGGAGCTTTTTTGGAATTTTGGAAAATCTGGGAGAAAGATCAACGCTAAACGGTGTCCGAGGTGGCCACGAGGCGGGGACCATGCCCGTACCAGAGGGCGCGCCCCACCCTCGTGGGCCACCGTAAAGGCGGTTGATGCCCTTCTTGTCGCAAGAAAGCTAATTTTGGAAAAAATCACGGCGAAGGTTTCAGTCAATCGAGTTACAGATCTCCGGATATAAAAGAAACGGTGAAAAGGCGCAGAATGTAACGCGAAGCAGAGAGACAGAGACATAGATCCAATATCGGAGGGGCTCTCGCCCCTCCCACGCCATGGAGGCCAAGGACCAGAGGGGAAACCCTTCTCCCAACTAGGGAGGAGGTCAAGTAAGAAGAAGACGAAGGGGCCCCCTCTCCCCTTTTCTTCCGGTGGCGCCGGAACGACGCCGTGGCCATCATCATCACCGCAATCTTCACCAACAACTTCACCGCCATCATCACCAACTCTTCCCCCCTCTATGCAGCGGTGTAACCCCTCTCTTACCCGCTGTAATCTCTACTTAAACATGGTGCTCAACGCTATATATTATTTCCAAATGATGTATGGCTATCCTATGATGTTTGAGTAGATCTGTTTTGTCCTATGGGCTATTTGATGATCAAGATTGGTTTGAGTTGCATGTTTTATTATTGGTGCTGTCCTATGGTGCTCTCCGTGTCGGCATAGCGTGAGGGATCCCGCTGTAGGGTTTGCAATATGTTTATGATTTGCTTATGGTGGGTGGCGTGAGTGATGAAGCCTGCAGACCGAGTAAGTAGGTTGTTTGCGTATGGGATAAAGAGGACTTGATACTTTAATGCTATGGTTGGGTTTTACCTTGGATGCTTGCTAGGGTTCCAATCATAAGTGCATATGATCCAAGTAGAGAAAGTATGTTAGCTTATGCCTCTCCCTCAAATAAAACTGTAATAATAATTACCGGTCTAGTTATCGATTGCCTAGGGACAAATAACTTTCTCGTAACAAAAAGCTTTCTACTAAAACTAATTTAGTTGTGTCTTCATCTAAACAACCCCTAGCTTTTATTTACGTGCTCTCTTTACTTTCTTGCAAACCTATCCAAAAACACCTACAAAGTACTTCTAGTTTCATACTTGTTCTAGGTAAAGCGAACGTCAAGCGTGCGTAGAGTTGTATCGGTGGTCGATAGAACTTGAGGGAATATTTGTTCTACCTTTAGCTCCTTGTTGGGTTCGACAGTCTTACTTATCGAAAGAGGCTACAATTGATCCCCTATACTTGTGGGTTATCAGTGCTCTAGGTAAAGCGAACGTCAAGCATGCGTAGAGTTGTATCGGTGGTCAATAGGACTTGAGGGAATATTTGTTCTACCTTTAGATCCTCGTTGGGTTCGACACTCTTACTTATCGAAAGAGGCTACAATTGATCCCCTATACTTGTGGGTTATTAGTGGATGGGTCCACTGAAGGGCCCTTTGCAGCAACCCATTTGGTATTGGGGTACTGCTCAGGCTTCCAGTAAGAACCATCAACATTCATTTTCCTCTCGAACCCAACACCCTCTTTCCTAGGGTTTCAGTTCAAAATCTGTTTCTTGAGGACATCACATAGTGTCTGATGCCCTTTGAGGCTTTTGTACATGCCTGTTTCAAGCAATGTCTTCAACCTAGCATTTTCATCAACAATGGTAGTGGTATCCTCAGAAGAGGGGTTAGTCACCACATCAACAGATGAAGATATTGTAACACTAGCAGCAGTAGAACATTTAGCAACAGACACACCATTATCACGCTCAAGACATTTTAAACACGGTGGCACAAAGTCTTCCTGAGCGGAATTGATCTGTTGAGCGCGGAGTGAATCGTTCTCCTTTTGAAGATCTTCATGAGACGCTCTCAGATTCTCAAGTTCTTGCTTCCTTTGAAGATAATCATAGGAAAGCTTTTCATGAGTAGCTGAGAGTGTTTCATGACGACTTTCAAGTTCCTCGTACTTAACATGATGATTTTTAATGTCTTCAATTAAGGACTATGTTCGATTCATTTCTGCGTCCAACAGGTCATCGCTTTTGTCTAGCAGCTTTTGAATATGTTCCATAGCAGTTTGTTGTTCAATTGCAATTTTAGCAAGAGTCTTGTAGCTTAGTTTGGAATCACATTCAGAGCATCTTCACTTGTTGTTTGAAAGTAAGCATCGCATGAGTTTACCTTGGCACCTTGTGCCATGAAGCAGTAGGTCGGAGCAGAGTCGTCCTCATCATCGGCTTCAACGTTGGCGACGTGAGCATTGTCTTCAGTGTTGAAGATGGACTTGGCGATGAATGCTGAAGCTAGAGCCAGGCTTGCCACGCCTGAATCAGACTCCTCCTCAAACTCCACCTCTGCCTCCTCAGAAGCAGACTCCTCCTCTGAATCCATCTCCTTGCCAACAAACGCATGAGCCTTGCTAGATGATCTCTTCTTGTGAGACGAAGACTTTGAAGAAGACTTTGAGGATTTCTTCTTCTTCTTGTCGTCAAAATCATATTCCTTGATCTTCTTCTTCTTCTTCTTAGATTCCTTGTCCCATTTAGGACACTCAGAGATGTATGGCCTGGCTTCTTGCATTTGTGGCATGTTCTCTTCTTGTGGTCATGAGTGGAAGCCTCATCATTTGTTGAGCTGGATCTTGAAGACTTTCCAAAGCGATTATTTTTGGAGAACTTCTGGAACTTCTTCACGAGCATAGCTAGCTCCTTTCCAATGTCTTCAGGATCCTCGGAACTGTAGTTAGATTCTTCTTCAGATGAGGAAACAACCTTTGCCTTCAAACCATGGGTTCAACCATAGTTGGGGCCATAGATGTCTCTTTTATCGGATAGCTAGAACTCATGCGTGTTGAGCCTCTCAAGTATGTCAGATGGATCGAGATCTTTGAAGTCAGGACGTTCTTGTATCATCAGGGCTAGGGTGTCAAATTAGCTGTCAAGTGACCTCAGGAGCTTCTTGACGATTTCGTGCTTGGTGATCTCAGTGGCGCCAAGAGCGCGAAGCTCATTTGTGATATCAGTGAGGCGATCAAATGTGAGCTGGACATTCTCATTGTCGTTTCTCTTGAAGCGATTGAAGAGGTTGCGAAGAACATCAATCCTTGAGTCTCTCTGAGTTGAGACGCCTTCGTTGACCTTGGACAGCCAGTCCCAGACTAGCTTCGCAGTTTCCAGTGCACTCACACGGCCATACTGTCCTTTGGTCAAATGACCACAGATGATGTTCTTGGCGGTCGAGTCCAGCTGAGAGAACCTCTTGACATCAGCAGCGGTGACACCTTCACCGACCTTGGGAACGCCTGTCTTGAAGACATACCAGAGGTCGACGTCAATGGCTTCAAGATGCATGCGCATCTTATTCTTCCAGTAGGGGTAATCAGTGCCATCGAAGACCGGGCACGCAACGGACAACTTGATTATCCCTGCAGTAGACATAGCTAAAACTCCAGGTGGTTAAACCGAATCACACAGAACAAGGGAGCACCTTGCCCTGACACCAATTGAAAGTGCTAGTTATCGACTAGAGGGGGTGAATAGGCGATTTTTATGGAAGTCTTCAAAACACGAGGTCTTTGAAGACAAACAGATGTAATGAACCTATTGATATGTAGCGGAAGATAGACTACACTAGACAAGCCATAGTCAAATAAGCAATGAAGTGAAAGTACGAAGACTATCAGCAGCTAGGTAGTATGGATAAGAATGGAAGACAGCATGAAGCCAAACAGGTAATAGTCCTCACACAGTGAAGTCAACCAGATCAGACAGGCAAGCAATGACTTCAGGAAGACAAACAGTTAAGTAAAGGGAACTGGGGGATAGAACCAGTTGATTGGTGAAGACAAGGGTTTGGTAGACCAGTTCCAGTTGCTGTGACAACTGTACGTATGGTTAGGGAGGCTGAGATTGAACTCAGAAGACCGCGTCTTCACCTTATTCCCCTTGAGCTGAGGACACCAAGTCCTCGCCCAATCACTCCGGTAAGTCTTCAGCGTAGACTTCCAAACATTCACAGACTTCGTTCACCGACAATCCACAATGGTTGTTGGATGCTCAGAACGCGACACCTAACCGGCTAGAGGATTCACAGTCCTCAAGTGTAACAAGTATTTAGGTCATGCAAACAGAAAGACTTCAATGATGCCTAACACTCTTTGGCTCTGGGTGTTTTGGGCTTTGTCCTCGCAAGGATCTCTCTCTCCCAAAGGCTTCGTAGGTGGGTTGCTCTCAAACGACAAAAGCCATGCACTAACTCTGAGCAGCCACCAATTTATGGTGTAGGGGGTGGGCTATTTATAGCCAGGAGGCAACTCGACCTGGTATGTCTGAAATGACCCTGGGTCACTAAGGAACCGACACGTGTCCAACGGTCGGATTTCAAACACACGCGGCAGCTTAACTTGAGCTACAAGTAAAGCTGACTCATCCATCTCTGGATAATATTTACTTCTTCGCTCGAAGACATAGGATTTTGGTTGAGCATCACATCAGTCATTTTGACTTTGTTCATTTGGACCCCACTTTATAGTAAAGTGGTTCCTATGACTCAATAAAGAAGAAAATGAAACTACGAAACAAGTATGTTTTCGCACTCCATAGTCTTCAAGTGAATGCATTCACATGTCATAATCTTCATCGTGAATGTCTTCACGAACCACCATTCTCTTCAATGTCTTCACATATTTTTAGGGCTCATCTCTGGTAGGTAAACCGAATCAATAAGGGACTACTATCCGTGTTATCCTACAATTCTCACAAACACATTAGTCCCTCAACCAAGTTTTTCGTCAATACTCCAAAACCAGCTAGGGGTGGCACTAGATGCACTTACAATCTCCGGCAGATCTCGTGGGATTCGGCCGGCGTTTGTCTTAGATGGATCTGTTTGGATCTAATTTTCGTTCGTCTATGTCTGTGTGTCTGTACGTTAGATCCTTCCGATTTACGCTTCTCTTCATCGGTGATGGTCACTGTTCTGGTGCGCTGGTCCTAGGGGGCTTTAGCACGATGACTTCCCGACTGTCTACTACAGCAAGGTTTGTCCGGCTCCGATGTGGAAGGGACAATGATGGCGGCGCGTCTTCGGTTTGCTCCAGTGCTTGTTGTCGTTGCTAGGTGGTTTACAGACCTAGATGTAATTTTTATTCTCGTATTTCTTGTACTACCTTGACAGTTGATGAATAAATTGAAAGTTTTCTCGCAAAAAATCTAATAGAAAAAATCCATGCTACACACACATAAATTGGCTTGCTGATTTTTTTGAAAATATTAATATTATAATTTAAATCCCATTCAAGAAAAGAAATAAGTGGGATGAAAAACTACAGAATCACACTTTCAATATCAGGGTTGTGGACATTAAAATTTAATAGATGAACTAACATGTCCTTGACAATCTATACGATCTCTCTGACATAAGGATATATTTCTTGGTGACAACCTAAAACATTGTTTGGATTAACTAGCTAATTCGTGGATTTCATCAGCTACGTACTTTCGGTTTTCCTCCATTGTCCCGCAACGGCTAGGGCAAAATTTTCCCGCCAGACTTCATCGGCGAGCCCGTGAATTTGCCTCCCTTCTTCCTGCCGCTCACGCGGCCGGTGCCTGGGGGATTCCGTTGCCTACTCCGGTTAGTAGAGAGTTTTTTAGTCCTCGCAGGTGCGGCGCTCGGGTGGATATTGGTGCTTCTTCTTTGAGTTTGTCTTCCGGGCTATGATCCTCCTCGAGTTTGTCCATTTGTCCATAGTTGATGGAGCTCGAGCGTAGATTCCCGTTATCTCCTTAGGGCGGTGATAGGGTTTCTCGTCATGTTGCGAGATTTGATGTCAAGTGCTTCCGATCTATTCAAGGGTTCAACAACCCTTAGGGGATGTGCACGAAGACTTCCCGGTTGTCATCAACAAGGTCAAGCCGACTCCGATAGGGGAGTGGTGACAATGACTCATTTTGGCAGCGGTAATGGTCGTTCGGTCGTCTCAGAATCTCGATGTAATTTTTATTATGTTTGAGGTGTTTTATACTTCCGGTAAACTTTAATAGTGGATCTGGATCATTTTCACAAAAAGATATATTTCTTGAGAAGAACTCATGGACTCATCTTTTGTAGACATTCAATTGGCAAAGTCCCTGTGTTAAAAAGAGAGTTGGGTCAAATCCCGTCCATCTTTTTCTTGGCAAAGTCAGCTCCCACCGCGCTTAAAAAGCCCCCCCCCCATCGCTGGGCCGCCCCATTCACCAGTTTTTTTCTCTGTTTTAAACCAGAAAAAACTGTGTGTGGGTGTGATTCCAACCCGCGACCTCCTTCTTTAAAAAAAAAAATGCATGAACTTTTTTAAAATCCTGTGAACTTTTTTCTTTCAAAATTTGATTTTTTTTATTTTTTGGAAATCCTTGAACCTTTCTTCAAAATTGATGTTTTTTATATTCAAATTCGTGAACTGTTTTTATCAATACATATGAAAATTTTCAAATCCGTGAACTAATTTTCAAAATCCGGTGAACTTTTTTTTTATCAAATTCAATGGACTTTTTCAAACCCGTGATTATTTTTCAAAATCCGGTGAACTTTTGTTAAATATGTGATTTTTTGTCAAACCAATGGTTTTTCTCAAATCCGTGAACTTTTTTCTCAAAATTCTATGAACTTTTTTTAAATTCGTGAACCTTTTTTCAAAATCATTGAACTTTTTTATTTGTGGACATTTCTTAAAAATCTCTGTGTTTTTTTCAAAATCGATGAACTTTTTAGAAATTCGTGAATTCCCATTCAAATTTATGTTTTCCTTTTTCAAATAATTTGTACTAGGACTGAATCAAGGGTCAAATAATGTTGTTCTTGGTTAGAACACATCAAAGTGATCGTGGAGCAGTGATTATTGCGCTAAGTCCGTCGACTTTGGCATGCGGGTTTAAATCCCACGTGTTGCATATGTTTTCTTCCTGTTTGTTTTTTGAGCATGTTACTAGACGCGAGGGATGCTGGGCCCACTACTGCTCACCTTCGAGCTCCAACTAAGGATTCGTCATCGCGCATGAGCTATTTCTCACACGTTCCTGAGATGTAGGTTGTCTTGTATGTGCGAGAGCAACTAGTTGAGGAGTGCTCCTTCGGGTGCCTCCCCAATGATAACATGGGGTGGGCTGAGAGCGTGTCATGTGTCGCGCTCTGGACGCTCCTTTCGAATTATGTTTTTCTTTTTCGCACGTGTTTTCATCTTTTTAGATGTTTTTTTGTTTCTTTTGACTTTTTGGTTTTCATCGGTCTTTCTTAGCTTTTCGTCCATTTTTTTTTCGATTTTTTGTGTGCGAAAAAACGCATTTTTTCGGTAAGAGGCATGGTTTTGCTTCTGCGAGAGGCATTGTTTTGCTTCCACGATAGGCAAGGCCATGACTCTCGAAAACGAAAAAAACGCATTTTCTTTTTTTTCGTGAGAGGCACGGTTTTGCTTCCGTGAGAGGCACGGTTTTACTTCCACGAGAGGCATGGTCATGCCTCTCGGAAACGAAAAAACAAAATTTTTTTAATTCAATGAGAGGCATGGATTTTCTTTCGCGAGAGGCACACCCGTACCTCTCGGAGACGGAAAAAAAGACACTTTTTTTTTCTTCCTTGAAAGGCACGATTTTGCTTCCGCGAGAGGCACGATTTGCTTCCGTGAGAGGCGTACCCGTGCCTCTTGGAAACAGCTTCCAGAAAGGAAAAAGAATATGCTCTCGGTTCGGCTTTTTCATTCGGTATTTTTCGTGAAAAAAAGTTCGTCACATGAGATCTAGTTTTGAAGATCTTGGCGCGAGGAATTCAATGGTTAAAACAGTCATGATTTGGATGCACGGTTTAAGAGATAGAATGTTTTGAATAAAGACAGGCAAGGCCATGACTCTCGAAAATGGAAAAAACGCATTTTCTTTTTTTTCGTGAGAGGCACGGTTTTGCTTCCGTGAGAGGCACGGTTATACTTCCACGAGAGGCACGGCCATGCCTCTCGGAAACGAAAAAAACAAAATTTTTTTAATTCCGTGAGAGGCACGGATTTTCTTTCGCGAGAGGCACACCCGTGCCTCTCGGAGACGGAAAAGAAGACATTTTTTTCTTCCTTGAGAGGCACGATTTTGCTTCCGCGAGAGGCACGATTTGCTTCCATGAGAGGCGTAGTCGTGCCTCTCAGAAACGAAAAAATGTGTTTCTCTTTTTTTTCGTGAGAGGCATGATTTTGTTTCCGCGAGAGGCACGGCCGTGCCTCTCGGAAACGGAAAAATGTGTTTTCTTTTTTTTCTTCCGTGAGAGACACGGTTTTGCTTCCGTGAGAGGCACGGATTTGCTTCCATGAGAGGCGTAGCCATGCCTCTTGGAAACAGTTTCCGGAAAGGAAAAAAATATATGCTCTCGGTTCGGCTTTTTCATTCAGTATTTTTCGTGAAAAAAGTTCGTCACATGAGATCTAGTTATAAGATCTTGGCGCGAGGAATTCAATGATGAAAATAGTCATGATTTGGATGTATTGTTTAAGAGATAGAATGTTTTGAATAAAGACAAATGACGCACATACAGCGCACCATTTATCGCTATCTTGGGAGGTAGGAATGACCTTTGAAGAAGTACTGCTCAATTAGTGATTTTATGTATGTGTGGATCTGTCAACACACAGGAGCTATTTCTCACATTCCCGAGGTGTAAGTAGTCTTGTATGTGCGGCGGTACTGGGCCGGCCTAATACCGTACCTGCCACACAAGTTTTTTTCCCCTGGTTTTCTTTACCGGTTTTGCAGCGGTTTTCTTAGTTTTTTCTTCTTTTTGTTTTCTTTGGTTTCCTAAGGTATTATTTATTTATTTATTTGGTTTTCACAACTTTTCTTCATTTTAGCACATGTGTAATTTTTTCATAGAACTGTACATTTTTCATCTCTTACCATTTTTGTTATATGGGTTTAACATTTTAAATATATGATTAACTTTTTTATACTATGTCTTTTGATGTGAGTGACTGAATGGTTCAAAGGACAATGTTATTGTGACGTCCTCAATTCAATCACTAATCATACACGCAAATGTGTACGATCAAGATCAAGGACTCATGGGAATATATCACAACACAACTCTAGACACAAATTAAAATAATACAAGCTTTATATTACAAGCCAGGGGCCTCGAGGGCTTGAATACACAAGAGTCAGCGGAAGCAACAATATCTGAGCACGGACATAAGCTAGTCAAGCTTGCCTTAAGAAGGCCAGCACAGAAGAATCTACGATCAAAAAGGCAAGGCCTCCTGCCTGGGAGCCTCCTAACTACTCCTGGTCGTCGACGGTCTCCACGTAGTAGTATGCATCGGCGGTGGCATCTGGCTCCTGGGCTCCGACATCTAGTTGCATCAACCGGAAAGAAGAAGAAAGGGGGAAAAGGGGAGCAAAGCAACCATGAGTACTCATCCAAAGTACTCGCAAGCAAGGATCTACACTACATATGCATCGGTATCAATGAAATGGGTTGTATATGTGGACTGAATTGCAGAATGCCGGAAGAGAAGGGGAAAGCCTAGCCTATCGAAGACTAGCATTGTCGGGGAAGCTGATCGTGGCCCACGAACACCTATGGGACCGGGTCCCTTGTGGTTCGGAGGGGGGCGGAGATTGCGCAAAGAGCGGATCGAGCGGCCGACACGAGCAGATTTACCCAGCTTCGAGCTCTCGAGAGATAACACTCCTCTGCTGCTTGGTTGATTATATTGTGTTCTTGCTAGGGAGCAATGGAAGCTACAAAACCTAGCTCGAGTGTCTCTAGTCTCGTATGTGGCAAATGGGCTGAACGGAGCCGAACCCTTTCTCACGTTGCACTTGGGCCTCCTTTTATAGGCACAAAGGGGTCACCACAGTGGCAAGTAGACAAGGGTAAAATAGTAAAAACAGAGGTTGGTACACCGCTTAAATACGAGGTCGATGATCTATACCTAACTCTGACGGCAAGGGACAAGAGCCATAAATGTCCGTCCCTGTCGCCTGAATAGTGCAACAGGGACCGTCAAGTGCGCCTCCGTTTGCCACGATGGTAGCTTGTCAGCGCCGCTTATCGCCGCTCCCCGCTGGCTGCACAGCTCATTGACACGCGTGCCTGGGAAAGCCCCATGGCGACATCGTTGGCGGATGAGCCGGGCGGAGATGAAGAGAGGTTACTGCCGCGGCAAGTGCCTTGCCGCGGCAAGGTCCTGTCGCTTCGGGAGCTTATCGCCGCCAAGACTTCCCGCAAGCTCCTCTTGCCGGGATCTTGTTTCCTTCGTGCCTTGAGTGGCCTTCCCGACAAGCTCCTCTTGCCGGGGCCTTGATTATTTTGTTCTTGAATGACTCCAAAGGAGCCGCTGAGGACCTTGGCGGTCACCAGGCCAGCCCTGCTGCGGGGTGCTGCGATCGTGTCCGCACGAGTTCGGGATACTAGGGTACCCTACTCTAGTACACCACAGAGCCCCGGAACTGGGCCACACACGGCGTAAGCTCTGTTGGGCCAGGCCCAAAAGCAGGCACGGGCACGCTGGCCTTGATTTACGTCTTATATCGACTTGCTTCATCTGAGCTCTTTCCTTCTTCAGACGCTGGCTCAGAGGGCGTCAAGAGGGCCAAGACCCAGTGGTTGTCGTCTCGGATGATTCCCCTGTGGCTGCAGGAGGCACGTCGAGACTCCTTGCCGGACCAGCGACTCTTGTGAGCAGCCCAGCAGCCCCCAGCGTAAGTATTTGATTCATTTCTTACGGTTAGGTGTGCTTGGGTGCTCTTTCATCACTGATATCTGACTTGTTGAATTATGTAGGAGCAGAGCAGCCTCATCAGGAAGCATCGGAGGTCACTCCCGAAATTATGCTTGCTTCAACTACGCCGCCAAGGGAGAAGTCTCCGCCAAGGGAGCGCTCTCCGGCAAGGGAGGCCTCTCCGACAAGGGGAGCTTCTCCGACAAGGGGCGGTGCCGACGACCCTCCGGTGGTGGAGACCGTGGCAACAGATCCCATTGCAGGTAATCTTCTTGACTGAAAATTTCCCTTGGGTCTTTTCTCTTCTGTTCTTCTCTTCGAACATTTGCTTGACTTGTTCTTTTCTTTTTCTGATCATCAGATCCATCTGCTGGAGAGCCGATGGAGACTGAGGTCGCCGGCGAGGAGGACGCTCGTGGCAACAATGACGACGCCACAACATGGAGGAGGAGGCCGGTGATCGTCGACGGCCCCGAGGTCAGCAGAGCGCCAGCGCTGCACCGACCGCCGATCCCCGCCACCGATGCCGCACAGACTCGAAGAGCCCCAGCCGGTGCCTATCGAAGGCGGTGAAGGTGTCTTCATCAAGCTTCCATGGGCGCCGAGCTCGAGGCGCCGGTCGAGGAGAGACCTTCGACGTGGAGCTGCTTGCCTCTCGCTGGGTTGTCGCTGTTAACGCGCCAAGCAGCAGCGATGGCGATCGAGGAAGAGAAGCTCTTGAAGAAGCTGTTGTCGCTCTACCGCGCCCGACAAGCTAAGCTGGAGTCGCTGGAAGCTCTTGTCGCAAGGGCGGAGCTGACATGGAGAAGCGTCAGTGAAGAGCTCCGCGCCAACAAGGAAACTCTCCGGACATTGCGAGCGCGGGAGCAGCTTGTCGAGAGCGCACGGCCTTCATCTTGGAGAAGGCCGAGGTCGAGGAGCAGCAAAGGCTTGCCGCGAGAAGCTCTGCAAGAAGAAGGTGAGCTGGCGAGCGGAAGATCAACCTCGATAGCTACGAGGAAGATCTTGCACATGAAGCAATCAATTGGCGGAGCACTCAAGGAGGCAAAGGACGCGCCGCGGCTGCCGAGACCGCCAAGAAGGATTGGAGACGAGGTGGCTCAGCCGAGGCCACCCTCCCGAAGAGCGGCGAGGAGGTCACCGCGCTGAAGCACCTGGCCGAGAAGGACGCCTACACTCTCGGCGAGCTGCAGGGTCATTTTTTGAGAAGATCAAAGAGCTTGACGCCGCTAAGGACTCCAAGGCGGATCTGAGCTGAAACCGACCACTCGACGGAGGCGCTGAACAGCGCCAAGGATCGAGAAGCGGCCTGTTGGAGAAGATCAAGGCCAACGAGGAGCTGTTGGCGAATGCCATGACTGCCGAGAATGATCTCGAGATAGCATAATGCATCGGATGAAGGTCTTGTGGACACCGCCGCCGCCTCCATAATGAGTGATGGAGTGGGGATGGTGGATCTTGGGTACTCCACCGACGAGAACCTCCAACCAAGCGCCAAGCTCAGCCTATTCTTCAAGGGCGTGTTGACGGGTCTCAGCTGCTCCGAGAGGAGATCCCAAAGCAGCTAGCTGAGGAGTCACGCCAAGTTCGCGCGGGGCCCTCTGGAAGGTGCCGATGAAGGTGGCCTTCCGCAATCCAGCGCCAACTTCACCAATGTCCTCAAGTCACTTGCCGCCAAGCGCCGACGTTGAAGCGCCAAAGTTCTTGTCGCACCCATCGTGGGACAGGGTGAGCAAAGTGAAGAGGGTTGATGGCGACCGCGTGGACTAGGCCGCCAAGTTTTATCTTTCCTTTGTCGCTGCAGACCATGTTTAGAACAATTCATTAGATCTGCGACAAGTTATTTTTGTAATATACACTATCTTAGGCAATCGATCGCAATGTTATTTCCTCTATTTGATTTCTTCCCTTGTATGTTTTAGCCCTACGCTTTTAGGGGACTTGTCGGTGCAAACACCTTTGCATGGCCGAAAGTCTTGAACGTCAAGCCTTCTTGGCGATCTGCCTCCGACAAGCAACCTTGTCGCAACTAGTTGCAGCTCGCTTAGGTTGTTGAGCGGACTCAAACAACGTAAGGGCGCAAGCTAGCCCTGAGTTGGTTCCTCCGCCGCACGGGTTTTCCATACAAAGTACTATCGCTCGAGGAAGATAACTTGAAAATTTAAAACTGATTGCTTAAACTTAGCAACTTAGCTTTTCATTGTTTGCTTCCGCAAGGTGATACTTCCTCGAGCGACACTTGGTGGCCCACACCATTATCTTCTCCTCCCCGGTTAACTTGTGGGTGGATGAACCTTGCCTTCTTTTGAGAAGAAAGGAGAGAAAATAAAGTTATGGAGCCTAGTGGCTCGTTATCGCTTACCGGGTGTGGATGCTGCACAAAATGTTAGATAATACATGCATATAAGATTATGAAAGCATGTATTGACAAGTTGTGTGCAACACATAGGCTTTACTGATGCACGGGGTCTGCCCCGGCTTTGTACAAAGGATTACATGCAACAGTGGCAAGACTTGTTAAAGGGTGGTTCTTGGAACGGTTCCGCAACTGCGCTATATGGGTAAAACTTACGAAGATGCTCTATATTCCAGGAGTTGCTCACCGGAATGCCATCTTCGGTCTCAAGGCGGACAGCGCCGGGCCTAGTGACTCGTTTCACCCGATAAGGGCCTTCCCACTTTGGCGTCAACTTGTTGGAATTCTTGGCGGTTTGAACGCGTCGAAGAACAAGGTCGCCTTCCTCGAAGCTTCTAGCATTAACTTCGCGGCTATGGTAGCGGCGCAAAGCTTGCTGGTAGCGAGCAGCTCGTACAGCAGCCTAAAGACGATCCTCCTCGAGGAGCAGCGTGTCATCTTGTCGCAGCTGCTCTTGCTCAAGCTCATCATAAGCGAGCACTCGAGGCGATCCGTATACGAGTTCCGTGGGGAGAACTGCCTCTGCTCCATAGACTAGAGCAAAAGGTGTGCGGCGATGGCTCGATTTGGCGTCGTCTGATCGACCAAAGAACCACCGCAGCCTCGATCCAGCTTTGTTCCGCACTTGTGCAGCCTGTCGAAAGTTACGGTCTTGAGTCCCCGCAGCACTTCAGCGTTTGCTCTCTCGCTTGACCGTTGCTTCTTGGATGAGCAATGAAGCAAAGCAGATCTTGGCGCCAAGATCTTGGGCATCTTGCATGAAGGTGCGGCTCGTGAACTGTGTGCCGTTGTCGGTGATGATCTGTTAGGAATCCCAAAGCGGCAAACAATTGACTGAAGAACTTGATCGCCGATCGCGTGCTGTCACCTTCTTCATCGCTTCCACTTCCGCCACTTTGTGAACTTGTCGATTGCGACGCATAAGTACTCAAAGCCCCGACAGCTTCGGGAAGGGGCCGAGGATGTCGAGCCCCTGACCAAAAAGGGCGAGGATAAAGGGATCGTCTGGAGAGCTTGAGCTGGTTGGTGTATCTGTTTTGAATGGAACCGCACGCTTCACACTTGGTTACTTGTGCGATTTGCATCTGGAGGGCTTCGGCGGAAGAAACCTTGCCGGCAAGTGCCCTTGCGCCAATGTGGTGACCACATATGCCTCCATGTATCTCGCCAACAGCTTCATCCATCTTCCGGCAAATGCACTTCAATTTCACACCGTTGAGTCTTCTTACGCATGTGATGTTGTCAACAAACTGGTACATACCTTGACTGCCGGGCTACTTTTTCCGCTTCTTCTTGCTCTTGGGAAGTTCTCCTGTCAAGGAAATGGACGATCTGCTGTGCCCATCTTTGGAGCTTGTGGCTCGACAACAAGGACTAAAGGCTCATCTGCCGCTGCGGGAACATCAGCTTCACGGCAAGAACCGGTGGCTCGGCCGAGCTTGATGATCCCGGCAAGCTTGCCGAGCAAAACTTGTCGGAGCGTCTGCTTCAACAAAACAAACCCTAGGGCTCGTCGGAGCAGATCGCTCCTCGGCGATATTTCGCTGATTTTGGGACCTTCTTGGCGGCGGCTTGTGGAGCTCTGCCGAAAGTAGTCACCGAAACCAACTTCCTCTTCTTGCTCTGCCCGATTGATGGTGTTACAGCTTGGTTGAGTCAGCTTGAGCACAAAATTCCTGGTTCCATTGTGTAACTTGAGTGCAGCACACTTTGAAAGGCCATCAGCAATATCATTACGAGCTCTTGGAACATGTTCCATTTGCAGGCCTTCAAAGTGTTCTTCTAGCTTTCTCACTTCATCAACGAGGCTTCCATCAATGGACTCGATAGTCTTTGTTTACTTGGCGGACGACAAGCTGCGAGTCACCCCGACGATAAGCTTCTTGATCCCAAGGTCCACCGCGATTTCGAGACCGCAAGCAAACCTTCATACTGCAGATTGTTTGTTGCTTGCTCCTTGGGAAAGTGCATCTGGACTATGTACTTGAGGTGCTCTCCGGTGGGTGCGATAAGCAAGCACGCCGCACCGGGCGCCTTGCAGCGAGAAGGCACCATCAAAGTACATCAGCCACTCTTTATTTGCCTCCTTGACGGGATGCTCGTCTCGAATTTCTTCATCTTATGCTACGCCCATTCTGCTATAAACTCTGCCAATGCTCGCTTTGGATAGTTGAAGTGCTTTCAAACTTGAGGCCAAAGCTTGGCAGCCCGAAGGCCCACTCAACAATCCTGCCTGTTGCTTCTGGATTTTGCAATATCCTCTTCAACGGAAAGCGAGTGACAACTGTTATCTCATGTGCTTGGAAGTAATGGCGCAGCTTTCTCGAGGCCATGAGGAGGCCTAAAAGCAACTTCTGCACACCAGAGTACCTTGACCTAGCCCCCTTCAGAAGGGAACTGACAAAGTAGACCGGGCGCTGCACCATCCTTTTCTGTGTCTTGTCGCAATCCTGTGCAGATTCGTCCTTGTCGGGACCAGAGCTTGACGGCGAAGCCCCCTGCTTGTCGCTGGATGCACCTGCCTCGGTTGCCGGCTCATCATCCGCCTCCCTCTCCGCTACTAACGCAGCACTAACCACTTGATTAGTTGCCGCTATATACAGCAGCAACTTCTCTTGTGGCCTAGGTGCGACAAGTATTGGAGTGGAGGACAGGTACCTCTTCAAGTCTCGCAGCGCAGCCTCCGCTTCGGAGTCCATTTCATTGGACCTGTCTTTTTCAAAATCTTGAAAAATGGCAGGCGCTTCAAGAGACTTAGAGATAAACCTCTTGAGAGCAGCCACGCAACCGCAAGCCTTCTTACATCCTTGACGCGCTTTGGTGCTTCAATCTGCTCAATGGCCTTGATCTTGTCGGGATTGGCTTCAACCCTCGCTGAGACACAAAGAACCCGAGAAGCTTGCGGAAGGGACTCCAAACACGCACTTCTCGGGTTGAGCTTGAGGTTGATCTTGCGCAGATTTGCAAAAGTCTCATCCAAATCTTGAACAGAGTTGCTTTGTCCTTGCTCTTGACCACTATGTCATCCATGTAGGCTTCTACATTTCGTATTTGTGGCTCAAAGGCATCATGGACTACTCTTGCAAAGGTTGAACCAGCATTCTTCAAACCGAAAGGCATCCGTATGAAACAAGATGTGCCACATGGTGTAATGAATGCGGTTTTCTCTTCATCCTCATGTGCCATGAAAATTTGATGATATCCTGAATATGCATCAAGAAATGAAAGCAAATCACATCCAGCCGTGGAGTCAACAATCTGGTCGATACGTGGCAAGGGAAATGGGTCTTTGGGACAAGCTTTATTAACATCCGTGAAGTCAATACAAAGTCTCCATTTCCCATTAGCCTTGCGCATAACTACCGGATTGGCCAACCACGTGGGATGGAGCACTCCTCGACAAGGCCCGCTGCTTCCAACTTCTTGATTTCTTCGCTATGAATTCTTGGCGCCCACCGCCTGCTTCCTAACTTTTTGCTTGACGGGCGCGTGAGGACAGACAGCTAGGTGGTGCTCAATTACTTTCCAGGAACACCGGGAATGTCGATGGTTGCCATGCAAACACATCGACATTCGCCCGCAGAAAGCAACGAGCTCGCCTTCCTATTTAGGGTCAAGCGTGGCAATCGATGGTGAAGGTACCACCCGCCGCCCTCCTTGGCGGGCACCTTCTTGGTCTTGGCGGAGCTGCCATCGTCTTCTTGCACTTGCCGGTGGAGCTCGATGGTGCGTCCTCGACGGTAGCGCAGCACTCCGAAGAGGTGCGCTTGCCGGAGTGGGCATCAGAGTTCTTGCCGGACTTGGTCTTCATCTTCCCCCCGGGAGCTTCAGCGGCAAGTGGTTTGCTATCTGTCGCAGCTGCTGCATCCCAAGAATCTTGTCGGCGCAGATAAGCGCATCCTTCTTGTCGCCATGGACAGAAATGACGCTTATCGGGCGGGCATCTTGAGTAAATTGTAGGCGTAATGAGAGGCTGCCATGAACTTGGCAAGTGCTGGACGCCAAGTATGCATTGTAGGGCAATGGGAAATCGGCAACGCCAAATGTGACCTCTCAGTTCGAAGTTGAGCTCGCTGCCAAGCGTTATCGCAACGTGATTTTCCCTTTGGGCTTGCTCCTTCTGGGTTGATTCCTTGAAAGTGCCGTTTCTTCGAGCTCATTGTCGAGGATTTGAAGTTTCGAAGCATTGCAGAGGAGATCAGTTCAGGCCGCCCCGTAATCAACCAACATCTTGGTGACCTTGAGGTTGCGGATTGTTGGTGAGACCAACATCGGCAAGCACCCGACCGCAGTTATGCGATCGGGTGGTCCTCAATGTCAAAGATGATGGGCGTGCTAGACCACTTCAGAGGTTTGCGCGACTCCACGGATGGTTTCGCTGCATTAACCTCTCGCATCCATTGCTTGAGTTGGCGGTGCGAGGTATGCGAGAAGCACCACCGCCAACGAGAGAACCTCTGCTGCCTTCAAACTCCTGCTCATCATCTTCATCTTCCTCCATATCTTCGTCATCATCATCGTCTTCGTCCTTGTCACGGCCGCGGGAGGTCTGTCTCCTTGCTGCTGCTTTGCCTTGCCGTGGCGCCTCCCGACCGGTCTCTTCTTGTTAGCTGCCCTGCACCTTCTGAGCCTTCTCCTTGGCTCGCCGTCAGATTCTCGCCTTTGCAGTTCAACAAGCTGCTCGACTTTCTTGCAGCTCGAGGTCGTGGCCCTTAGTGTGGTGAATCTTGCAAGATCGCTTGTTGGAGCTGTCACGCTTGTCGGCGCGCCGCCACCGCTTGGTGGTCGGTGTCGTGAAACCTCCTTGCCGGAGCCACCAGCCTTAGCCTTGCGGCGCCACCTCCATTGCCGGACTGCTCAACAACTAGTACCTCCTTGTTATTCTTCCTTCGTTGTTCCGCATGGCTCTTCCTTGCCGGGCGGTCTCCTCACCGCCGATTCCGGCCCCACATTCTCTCACCTGGAGTCTTCTTCCTCCTCAGCGTGTGCACACTTGTCGGCCAAGGCATACAGCTCACCGACGTCCTTGACTTTGCACATCGCCATCTCCTCCTCATCCACGGTTCCAAGACGTTCGATGAAACGCGCTGATCACCATGCGGCAGGTGGACGCCTGGGATGTTGTAGTGCACACGATCAATCTCTCCGATGAACTTGCGCAGGACTCTCCCTCCTTACGGGCAAGCGGTGAAGGTCACTCTCCGGCCATGAGGCTTGTGGCCACCGTGAAGGCACCAACAAACCGATGGCACAGATCTGCCCAAGAGGATATGGAACTGTCCGGCAAGTGCATGAGCCAAGATCTGACGTTTGGCTTGAGCACCAGAGGGAAGTAGTTGGCAAGGATCTTGTCATCTCGTCCCCCCGCAGCTTGCACCGCGATGGTGTAGATGCTGAGGAACTCCGAAGGGTGTGTCCTGCCATCATACTTTTTTGGCACATCTGGCTTGAAGTTTTTCTTGTCGGGCCACTGGACTTGCCGCAGCTCACGAGTGAACGCAGGGCAACCTATCGCAGACGACAAGTCGCTGGTTCTCTGGCGCATGCATATCGACAGTGGGCCCAGCGCCGCTGGTCGGATTGACGCCGCTTCTTTCGGGCGCTCGATGCGAGTTCGAGCGTCTTCTTCTTGTCGTTCCTTAAGAACTTGGCGCTGATCACGGCGAGCTCGTGGATCCGACGATGCAGTGGAGTCGCTGTCGATGTGGATCCGAGGAGTTGGTGATCTTGGCCTTCGGGAAGGGGAGTGCATGGTGGTGTCTCTCCCGCAGGTCTCGCCGCCACCGCTCGTGCCTTGTCGCCTCGCTGCGCAAGGACGCAGCTTGGTTGCCATGAACGCCGCCGCTGGCAAAGCCGATGAGACTACGGATCGTGGCCCTCCATTCGCCGACCTTTGTCGGCCGTTGGAGGGTAGTCTAGAAGTAGCTGGCTCGCCAAAACTTCGCTGGAGTGGTGGGTGGCAATGGCGCACGGAGCGAGGAACGGATGTGCTCGGACTCTAACCGTTAGAAGGAGCAGCATCCGCCAAGCGATCGTACTCCATTCGCTTGCATCAGATGTCGCGCGCGTATGCGGTCTCGAGGGTCACGAGATCCTCCGGCTTGGCCTTGATCCAACGAGCGTATGGTGCTGCGAGCATCATGATGCTGTCGGTCCCACGGTCGGCGCCAGACGCCGATGCCTGCACCGCCTTGTCCTTGGACCTGGCGGCGTCGTGGGCTCTCTCGACGACGCCCGTTCCTCCGCCAGCGTCTTCCATACCACCCGTTAGCTCCGGCGGTGGTGGGTTCGACGCGGACGGCTCTGCTGCCGCCGAAGACTTCTTCTTCGGTGCCATGTTGATGAAGATGATGATGAAGTTGCTCGTGTGACCGCTGGATCAGGTTCACATAGCATCGACGCCCCCTACCTGGCGCGCCAAAGATGTCGGGGAAGCTGATCGTGGCCCACGAACACCTATGGGACCGGGTCCCTTGTGGTTCGGAGGGGGCGGAGATTGCAAAGAGCGGATCGGCGACGCACACGAGCAGATTTACTCAGCTGGAGCTCTCCGAGAGATAACACTCCTACCGCTGCTTGGTTGATTATATTGTGTTCTTGCTAGGGAGCAATGGAAGCTACAAAACCTAGCCTGAGTGTCTCTAGTCTCGTATGTGGCAAATGAACTGAACCAGAGCCGAACCCTTTCTATGTTGCACTTGGGCCTCCTTTTATAGGCACAAAGGGGTCACCACAGTGGCAAGTAGACAAGGGTAAAATAGTAAAAACAGAGGTTGGTACACCGCTTTATGCAAAGGTACAGTGATCTATACCTAATTCTGACGGCAAGGGACAAGAGCTATAAATGTTCGTCCCCGTCGCTCGAATAGTGCAACAGGACCGCTGGCGCGCCTGCTTGCCACGATGGTAGCTTGTCGCCGCTTATCGCCGCTCCCCGCTGGCTGCACAGCTCATTGACACGCGTGCCTAGGAAAGCCCCATGGCGACACATTGGCGGATGAGCTGGAGTGGAGATGAAGAGAGGTTACCTGCCGCGGCAAGGTCCTTGTCGCGCTCGGGAGCTTATCGCCCGCCAAGTTTTCCGGCAAGCTCCTCTTGCCGGATCTTGTTTCTTCGTGCCTTGAGTGGCCTTCCGACAAGCTCCTCTTGCCGGGCCTTGATTATTTTGTTCTTGAATGACTCCAAAGGAGCCATTGAGGACCTTGGCGCCACCCAGGCCAGCCTCCGCCTGGTGTCATGATCGTCTGCACGAAGTTCGGGATACTAGGGTACCCCTAATCTAGTACACCGACAAGCATCTTCAAGTAGCTCCAAGCATCTTGCAGCATCAGAAGAGATAAGAGTAGCATAAAGTAAAGTAGTAGTAGTGTCATCAACCTCGCCAGAGATCCTTTCTCGACTTCGCGAGAAACCAATTTCATCACAAGTATCCAGTTCTAGTTGTATCGACGAGATATAACTCCAAGTGTCTCATATCAGAGGGATGTGCTATCGATAGATGTTTTCTTCACCGCAGGGTGCACCACCTACCCACCACGCCGATTAACTCGCCGGACACACTTTCTGGTCATGCCCGGCCTCGCCAAACAATACGCCATGACCCACCTAGGCTTAATAGAGAGGCCAAGACGGACTAAACCTATGCCCCTCAGGGTCATGGGCCATCGCCTCGAACTCCTCAAGACGCTATGCAGGGCGGCCGGTGAGCAGACCTAACTACCTCCTTAAAAATGGAAGGAGCTTACGAGTCCAACCCGGCGCGCGCCGCTCAGTCGCTGACGATATTAAGCTTTGGCTGATGCATACGACGCAGAACGCCCATACTATGCCCACATGATGGTTAGTGCTATCAGCCGATGCCCTCGGATCAAATATCCAAATCGTAGTGGATTAGGAACGGCGGTAACAAGCGAGACTCACAAAGATGTGACCCGTTGTTCCGCCTCGAGGACTTGCGGCAAGGGCTAGGGAATGCCCGCCACGCCTCAGAATTATCTTAATGGGCACCTCCAGTCAACCCGTCTCCACATCACTCGCAATTAAGCTCGCGCGGGTACCCCTCACGGCCGACCCGTCTTTAGTAACACGGTTCACAGTAAATTCATAGTAACCATAGTAACTGTGTGTGCAAACATCAAGGGGAAAACCCGAGGAATCACCCCCGGTGGCACTACAAGAAATATGTCAACTTGTGACCCTCACTATTGGTCTCTAAAAGGTCATAATTTTTCATTTGCGACCTTTTTGTGACCAAAACCAGAAGGTCAAAAGCTGGCGGTCGTAAACTGAAATTTTTGACCTTCTGTAAAAGGTCGTTGGTTCCACGACCAAATTTTTGGTCACTAGCAACCTCCTCAGGCCACGTAGGCATCCAACGTGGCAAGCTGATGTGGCACAAGAATCAGCCCGGTCCGATTCAGCATTTTACATGGGTCGAGCCCAACAATTCGGCCTTTTTAATATTTATTTTTCCAATTAATTTTTGCTAGCTACATGGGCCTGGCCCAGCAATTCGGCCTTTTTATTTCAAGATGCGGCCTTTTACAGGATATGATTTTTCTTTTTTGCCATTTTATTTTCCACTGTTTACATTTGTCCCAAATATCATAATATCATACACTGGTCCCACACGTCAGAAATTTCAAATGTGCTCAAATTATTTTGATAAGTGGGTCGCATGAGTCATGTTTCCATTGCACACATCTTCAAATCACATACATAATTACTATTTCATATGAAACAGAAATTGTAATTCTGAAACATACATGAAATTCGCAAACAGAGAGAAGATACATTAAATCACATACATAATTACTATTTCATTCACAAACAGAGAGAAGATACATTAAATTCCCAAATAACCCAGCTATTATTACAGAACTTGCTATATAAGAATGTCTTGGAGCTTCTTTGAACATCTTTCGTCTTGAATTTACTCAAAATATCCGCCAACAAGAAAACATAAAACAACAGGTGAGCTATTTAGAGTAAGATCAAGTCTGGAAAGAAACATGCATGAAAATTAAGAAGAGCTAGAGTATGGATGCCCAAACAGTTTTCGTGCACGTCATGCCAAGTTAGGCAACACGTAGAATGCATATGGGCCATAAAAATGATCAAATGAAGAAGGGATGAAGCCAAACAATGGTTCCTCCTTGCAATGATCACATTTAGGTAGCAGCGACCTACTACAGTTCATGTTACAACAACACTAGTTCATGTGAGAAACACACAGGGTCCAAAGTACAAACCAAAAATGATCTGACTTGGGTAAACTAGGACATGATGAAACAAAATTATTCATTTTGGGTTAAAAGAGGAATATGATGTCCACCTTATACTACTACATCATCATCAGGATTAAAACAACACATTTATAGTCAGAGTGTTGGATGAGACAAATATCAATTGAAAAAAAGACAAGGTAGCATCAAATCAGGTTATAGTTTGTGGGAATCAATGCCCACAGCATGAACGACAAGGTAGCATCAAATCAGATGATGATTGCATACATACAAATCATGTGATGGCAGAAAAAAATCCAAGCAGGAGCTCATCTTCCCTCTCTGTTTGGTAAGTAACAACCTAAATAAAATAAAATAAAATAAAAACATGACTTGTTCATACAGATCCCTCTAAAATTCCTTGGGACAAGTGCATCACATATTCGTCAACTTGGCAGCAGAAGTAGTGAGCACGGGAAGAGGGGGAGGGAGATGGAGGAGCTACCGTCATGGTCGCATTGGAAGCAGAGGAGAGCAGACCCTCCCGCCCCTCCCCACGAAAGGTGACAGGCTGCTGCTAGGCACGCCCCTACTCCTCCGCCTCCTTGATCAGAGACCCCTTCCCCTACTGCTGCTTGGCGTGCCACATCACTAGTCACCTCCTCATGCAAGAAGTACACAATAAATAGACAGACGGTCAGTGGGGTACATTTTCACAACAACATAAGCTTAAAATTAACACAAATACACACATCAAATGAAGTCACTAAGATACTTAAGTCCACCACATGGTGTAGAATTATGTGGTATATAATTGCAACACATGAACCAAATGAGGAATAACATCATCACCAAGAGTTTCTGATGATAAGCATAGCTCCCTACAAAAAAGAACTAAGGGCACAGTGACTAAAGCATGCAGAACACAATATTCAAAGCGTAGCAAGCAGCAAGTATGAGCTACCTACTAGCAAAGTATAAAACCTGAATCATATAGTACAAATGAATCAAGAAAACAAGAACTAACAATGAGAATCTGCTGTAAGTGCATCTAGTGCCCTTAGTGATTTTGGTGTATTGAAGACTTATAGGTTAAGCAAACTAATGTGTTTATGATGTGTACACAGGTCTATAAGTCTATGAGAAACTAAGTTTGATATTCTAAGATGAGAAAGTCGACCCTAAAAATGAAGTTCTTGTTGAAGACTTTGATATTCGAAGACTTTACGAAGACTTTGAAAGTGAAGAAATTGGTGTGACCTTGAAGACTTGGTATTCATTTGAGGAACATGAAGCGTGAAGACTTTTGTTTTCGTAGTTTCGTTTTCTCTTTCTTGAGTCATAGGAAACACCGTCTTTGTTAAAGGGGTCGAGAAATACTAAGGAAAAATTTCCATGTGATGCTCAACTCAAAATCCTACACCTACCAATCCCTTGAGTGAAGCCTTTGGAAATCTCATACAGATTCAGTCAATTTCTTGATGAGAGCGAAGTTCTTACAGTATTTGAGAATTTATTACGGCCCGAGGAGTTAGGAATTCGCCAGTCTGGATTGCCTACAGTGAGAACATGATAATACGAGGAATTTGAGATTCAAATTTCCGACCGTTCTTTGTCTTCTTGGCTTGACTGTCCCAAAATATCTTATCCACCTAACGGTCATATCATTGAAGGGCATTTATGTCTTATCATGTCGGGCTGCTCCCTAGGCTATAAATAGCCGCCCCTACAACCACTAGCTGGTTGGCTGCTCGAAGAAACTTGACACTTGTCATTTGAGAGCAACCCATCCTCAGAGGACTTTGGCGAAAATCATCAGTGAGGAAAACCCAAAACCAAACCCTACAAACCCAAAGTGATTGAGCATCCTTGAAGAGATTGATCCTGCGTGGATCCGGCGCTTATTACCTTTGAAGACTGTGCTTCTTCCAGACGGTTAGGCGTCATGGTCTAGAGCATCAAGAGGAATTGTGGATCGCCGAGTGACCAAGTCTGTGAAGGTTTGGAAGTCGCTGAAGACTTACCACGAGTGATTGGGCCGAGTGCATGTGACCTTAGTTCAAGGAGAATCTGGTGAGGACTTGGTGTCTGAGCTGCGTGCTCAGGATTGGGTGTCCGGGACTGTGTGTCCTCGAGTTTAAATACTCAGCCGCTCAACAGACGTACAAGCCGAGACAGCAGTTGGAACTGGTCTACCAAATCATTGTCTTCACCAACCTAACTGGTTCTATTTCCTCAACCCTTTCATTTCCTCATTCTTGTGTTGAGTGTTTGTTCATATCTGTGTTTGAAGACTTTGGTGAAGACTTTCTCAATTTCCTCAGTTCAATTTCTTGATCTGTTTGTCTTCATCTTGTGCTATCCTGTGTTTTCGCTTTACGTACTCTTTGTTTGTCTTCATTTCATCATGATGACCATGCCGCATTCTCTTATGCTTACTTCGAGTACTTATTCGCTGCAAGTAGTTCTTAGCTAAGGAATTTCCTCACCGGCAAATTCCTCGTTGAAGAATTCATAAAATCGCCTATTCACCCCCTCTAGTCGATATAACGCACTTTCAATTGGTATCGAGCAAGGTACTCCCTTGTTACGTGTGATTTTAGTTTAACCACCGGAGTTTTAGTTATGTCGACCGCAGGTATGAAGAAAGTGACATGTCCTATCTTTGGCGGTCTTGATTATCCCAAGTGGAAGGCCATGATGAGGAAGCGCCTCATGGCAATGGACAGCGAGTTGTGGACCTTCACTGAAATTGGTCTTCTTGATCTATGCAAAGCGGTGAGCGCAGATGATATTCGCAAGTACACTCGTCTTGATATCATGGCGAAGGACATCATCTGTTCCTGCCTATCTAGAGATGAATTCAAGCGCATTATGCATCTTTGCAATCTGAAGCTTATCTGGGACCGAATCTCCGGCGTCTATGAAGGTCATCGAACCCGTCATGATCCTTGGTTTGAGGACTTCAAGGAATCTCTCAAAGCGATGACTTTCAAACCAGAATCATCATCTTACGCATCATGTCTCATGGCAAAGGGTGTCGAGGTAACGAATGTTCCTCATCTGAATTTAGTGACTATGAATCGATGATGATGGATCGATGATGATATTGAACCTAGCTATACCAAACTTGTTTGCATTGCCACCAAACAACAACATGCCTTGGAAAGGTTCAAAACATGCTAGATAAAAGTGATGATATGTTAGGTGAAGAAATGGATCGCACTAAAAGCCTGTTGAAAATCTTGAGACTTGATCTAGGTTTGACAACCTTCAAGGTCATCATAACACTCTCTTGTCGATCATGAGAAACTTTCTTATGAATTTCTTCAAAAGCAAGATCTTGAGAAGCTAAGAGTGAGTTATGAAGATCTTGAAAGGCGCGATTCATTACTTGCTCAACAAATCAGCGCTTCTCGGGAAGAATTTGTTCCTCCATGCTTAAAGTGCATTGAGCGTGAATCTGCTAATTCTTCACTGAATGTTCAAATGCTTCAAGCTGTTACAAATTCTTCACCTGCCTCTGCTATCACTAATTCCTCATCGAGGACATTGCTAGTATCCTTGACGATGCAGGGCTGAAGGAATTGTACATGACGAGGCATGTACAAAAGCCTCAAAGGGCATCAGACTCTTTGTGATGTGCTTAAAAGCAGATCCTCAACAGGAACCCTAGGAAAGAGGTATTGCCTTTGAGAGGAAACTCAATCTTGATGGAACATATTGGAAGCTTTAAGCGGTATCCCAAAACCTCATGGGTTGCTGCAAAGGGACCTCGATTGATCCATCTAACTTATCTGGCTTTACATGCGAATCTCCTCATTCTTACGATGAGTCATTTGACTCAACTATAAACTGTTCAAAAATCAGAATGGTGAAGTATTTGCTAGATATGTTGGCACTAAGCTGCAGAGCGGTTCCCCTATGAAGAAAATCTGGGTTCCCAAGAAGTGCCTTGAAAGTCTTGGTGAATGTCCTCATGACACCACACATGAAGAATAGGAACCCCAGATCAAACTCTTCATATGGACCAAATTCTTCATATGGATCCAAGTCCTCATCTGGACCAAATTCCTCACGTGGATCAAATTCCTCAAAAGGATCAAAGTCCTCATATGATTATCATCGTGCTAACAACTCATTTACATGAGGTAGAGCTAAGGGCTATGAATATGTGCATTATTCTTCAAACCAATATGTTCATAAGTCCTCGAAGAATTTCTACGCTTATTCATATGCTTACCTAACCCCTCTTATGTGAAAGCGAAATGGATTGGCCTCTATGCCACCATTCTCATATGGTGCTTTCATGAGTGATGAACTCTTTGCCACCCCTTGAGATGTGGGTGGTGAAGAAAAGAACTAACCTCTTCTGCAGGGTCAGGTCTCGGGCGTGCTTTAAGCGTCTGAAGAATTTCTTTGGGGCACGACAAAAATGCACGAAAGGGCAGGCTAATCATGATGAAATGAACTTTCATTTCACGTCCTCATCTTGCTTATCATTATCTTGCTGATGAAATTCATCGATGAACTTGATATCATATTCTTCACGATGAAGTATATGAGATCGTAAGTTGCACTAATTCATCTGCGGGATGATCAACCCAAAACCATTGAGTGGGTTCTCGATAGTGGATGTACAAATCACATGATTGGTGACAAGAATCTATTGATGGATGCTCCTTATCACCGTCACATCTGAAGCATATCATCTTTCTTGACAAAGGCAAAAGTCGGTATTGGGTCTTGGTAAGGTTGCGATCTCTAAGGACATACACATGGACAAAGTCATGCTTGTTGAGTCCTTAGGATACAACCTCATGTCGATCTCAATGCTTTGTGATCTTGATATGGTTGTTATCTTTGGCAAATATCGTTGTGTTGTGATTATGGAAGTGACAATTCCAAAGTCTTGAAGGCTTTAGGAGAGGAGACTTGTATATTGTTGATTTCTCTGGACCACAACCAGCCGTGTGTCTACTTGCAAAAGCTTGAGAAGGCTGGCTATGGCATCGGCGACTTAGTCACGCATGAGGCATGAGGAATTTACTGCAGCTTGCAAAGAAGAAGCATGTCATTGGCATTGAGAATGTCAAATTCCTCAAGGATCACTTGTGTGGAGCTTGTGAAGCTGGAAAAATGACCAAGGCCAAGCATCCAGTGAAGACTATCATGACCACTACTCGTCCCTTGAATTGCTTCACATGGACCTCTTTGGTCCTAATCATTACTCAGCAATCACTAATGATGCATCTCTATATGGCTTTGTTATTGTTGATGATTACTCTCGTTACACATGGGTACACATTGTTACTTACAAAAATGAAGTGCAGGAAGTCTTCAAGCGATTTTCCTCGAGGGCTTCAACTAACTTTGGTGTGAAGATCGGACACATCGGGAGTGACAATGGAACTGAGTTCAAGAATTCGGTCTTGATGCCTATCTTGATGAACTTGGTATTACTCATGAGTTATCTGCTCCCTATACTCCTCGGCAAAATGGCGTCGTGGGCGCAAGAACAGAACTCTTGTTGAGATGGCTCGCACTATGCTTGATGAATACAAAAGCGCCTAGTCGTTTTGGATTGATGCAATTGATACTGCGTGCCACATCATCAACAGTATATCTTCACAAATTCTTCAAGAAGACTGCCTATGAACTCCTCAGCGACAAGAAACCCAATGTGAGTTATTTCAAAGTCTTGATTGCTAAATGCTGGATTAGAGATCCTCATCACAATTCTAAATTTGCACGAAAGCACATGAAGGTTTATGCTTGGTTACGGAAAGGACTCGCACACCTCTGAGTCTTCAACATCGCTCTTCACAAGATTGTTGACACTTTGTAGATGTGCGGTTCGATGAAACTAATGGCTGCAAAAGAGCACCTACCTTACGTGTTAGATGAACCAGCACTGAGGAATCTATCAAGTTCAAGGCAGCGAGGATGTCATTCCTCTTGAAGAATCTGCTGAAGAATTCATTCTGTCTGTGAAGAACGTCGGTGATGCACTGAAGATAATCTTTGAAGACAATGGTCTTTGAGGAAAATGATCAAATTCCTCGGCGACAACCAGCTCATCCTCGCGTTGCAAAAGAAGTGCAAGTTGACAAGATCATCGATGACATTGAAGCGCCGGGTCCTCTCACGCTCAAAAGCTTCACATTTATCTAACTTTTGTGGGCACTATGCTTTTGTCTCTATCACAGAGCCCACTAAGGTAGATGAAGCATTTCGGAGCTGAGTGGATTCAGGCCATGCAAGAAGAATTACATCGATTCGAGCTCAACAATGTGCAGGGCTGGTCAAGCGTCCAGATCCTCGCAAGCATAATATCATTGGCACAAAGTGGATCTACCGCAACAAGCAAGATGAAAATGGCCTTGTGGTGAGGAATAAGGCACGACTTGTAGCTCAAGGCTACACAGGTTGAAGGAATTGATTTGATGAAACTTTTGCACTGTTGCTAGACTTGAGTCTATTCGCATATTACTTGCCTATGCTAACCATCACAATATCACTTTATATCAAATGGATGTGAAAAGTGCATTCCTCAATGGTAAGCTTGAGGAAGAAGTATATGTTGCTCAACCCCGGTTTTGAAGATCCAAAGAATCGACAAAGTCTTGAGACTCAACAAGGCCCTCTATGGTCTCAAACAAGCCCCACAGGCGTGGTATGATACATTGAAGGAATTCTTCGTGAAGAATGGCTTCACACCAGTTCACTCGACCCTACTCTCTTTACTAAATCATATGATGGTGAACTGTTTGTGTGCCAAATATATGTTGATGATATTATCTTTGGCTGTCTTGACCAACGTTATAGTGATGAATTTGCCTATATGATGAGTGAAGAATATCAAATGTCTATGATGGGAGAGTTGAAATTCTTCTTAGGTCTTCAAATTAAATCAACAACACAATGGCATATTCATATCTCGGAGAAATACCTCAAAGATGTCTGAAGAAATTGGCATGCAAGATTGCAAAGGCGTCAAAATTCCTATGCCCACAAATGGCCATCTATGCCTTGATGAAAATGGTATTGACTTGATCACAAGGTATACCGCTCCATGATTGGTTCTCTATTGTACTTATGTGCATCTAGGCAGATATAATGCTTAGTGTTTGCATGTGTGCCCGATTTCAAGCTACACGAAGGAATCACACCATAAGGCTGTGAAGCATATTCTTGATATCTAGCTCACACACCAACACTAGGATTATGGTACCCCAAGGGCTCTACTTTTGATCTCATTGGATATTCGACTCGACTATCTTTGGTGATCGTGTGGACCGCAAGTCAACATCTGGTACTTGTCATTTCCTCGGACGATCTTTGGTCATTGGTCCTCGAAGAAAGCGAACTGCGTATCCTTGTCTCTGCGGAAGCTGAATACATTGCTGCTGGCTCTTGTTGTGCTCAATTGCTGTGGATGAAGCAAACTCTCAAGGACTACGACATCAACGTGAAGAATGTGCCTCTCTCTGTGACAATGAGAGTGCCATCAAGATTGCTCACAACCAGTTCAGCACTTTCGAAGACAAAGCACATTCAAATTCGTCATCATTTTCTTCGTGATCATGTGTTGAAGGCGACATCTCCATCGAGCATGTGAAGGCGAAGAACAGCTAGCGATATCTTCACTAAGCCCTTGGATGAGAAGAGATTTAGCAAGTTGCGGTGTGAGCTAAATATCTTAGAATCTTGAATGTTCTTTGAAAAGGACACACATCCGACACTTATGCAAAATTGATGACTTAGATGTGCAACACATGAAGAAAGCGTTTTCTTCAATCAATGAAGAATAACACTCTAAGTGTGAAGAAATTAATGAAGAATTTGATTCTCAGAACCCTCGACAATTATGCGCGGTGTCTGAAATCATCATTCTTATCTGATGGGTCACGCCACCACCAAAGTTGAAAATCTTCAATTTGAGTTTTCCTCAGTTTTGAAATTCTTGAGTTTTCAAATTCTTCAACTTTGCAAAATCTTCACTATTTCCGTCGTTTTCTTCATATATATATATATATGGGTTTATGTCCTCTACAGACATTCACTTATGGCTATTTCTTCAAGTCGCTTTTTACGCTAAGTGAATGTGATCGGACCCTTCCCCTCTATGCTATACTCAACCCAATCTATTCACAAATTCTTCATGTGCGTTCTATTTGAAACTCGTTCAAAATCTTCTTTGTGTCCTTGTCATTTGAAGAAATTGCGAGCGGAACTTTAAAACTGATCTTATCCAAACTTTCGGTTTTGCCGCTCAAACCGTTCCGCATCCCACGATGGATTTATCTATTCACCCACGATCTAACACGATCTCCACTTTTCGATGCGTGGGTGACACATGTCGTGAGAAGGAGAATGGTCGAGAGGCACGTTAGTCCCTAAATCTTGAGCGAACAGTTTTTCACTGCCTCTATAAATACCCTCTCCCATCCTCACTTCTTTTACTCCGCTCGATCTCTCTCTCGCTCGAGCTTCTCAAACCCTAAGCGCGCCGCTTCTCCATAAATCGCCGGTGAGGAAGAGCTTCCTTGCCTCGACCTCGTCGTCGACGTACTCGCGCCGACCGCGGAAATCTTCACTCCGCCGCCGCCGTAGCTGTCTTCCTCCGCCAAGTTAGGGCGTGGAAGATCTGAACTGACGAACTTCCCATCTATTCTTCTTAGTTAAATCGTGTTCTTCACTTAGGGTAATTAAAAGTTACTTTTATTACTCGCTTTGATTCTCAAACCTTCTGAAAATCTTCAAAGGTGTTTATTCTTCAAATCTTCACACATATGAACACCTCAAACAAAATATGCTCTTGATTCGTTTCTCTAAGCAATGATTTTCTTCAAGATTCCTCAATTGTGTGGATCCTCGATCTATACAACTCTGGAACCTAAGACAAAGATCGCTTAGTGAAATTCTTCAAAACTCATCTGGTCAAATTCCTCAAACTAGTTCTTTTGAAAAACCTTACGAGAGCATATGACCTCTCCAAATTCCTCGCAACTATACTCTGTTCACGGTACTCATGTCATTCTGCTGAATCACTAGGTTCTCATCAACTTAACTCATTTGCAGCGTTCCTCGAAGAAAAGTTGCATACTTCTTGAGAGAATTCGTTTGTTCAAATTCCTCGGTGAAGAATATGGCGAGAAGGAAAGAAGCCACGAGAAAGGAGGAAAGAGGCTGAGGTCATGACTGCGTTTGAAATCCACGAGGAAATATATGCTGATTATTGCACACTGATGAAGCGAGTTGGCAAAGAAAACAAAAATCAGCGCAAGGTGCGCATTCAAAAGATTGAGCGGAGATGGGCAAGGGAATGGAGAATACAGATATGTAACTCCAAAGTACATGAAGAAATTCGCACTCAATCCTCCATGCCCAAGAGCTCCATTGGCACTGGTCAAGAAGTGACCCCACCGACATCAAGCGTGGTGAGGACTTTCTGAAGAATGGGCCAGCGCCAAGCCAAATTGGCAAGACAAGCCAGCGAGGCGGTGAGGAAATTCAATGAGGACTCTGCTCTGCTGCTGCCCTTGAGGCCTCTGTCAAGCCAAGAAAATCTATGGCAAAAAGCACTTTACAAGCCAAGTGCTTCACCAGCAGTGCCCTCACGGCCAAGTTCCTCATTTGTGCCCTCACGGCCAATTCCTCATCTGCTCCTGCTCCTCCAAAATCCTCGCAGCTCCTCCAAAGTCCTCGGCAGTTCCGACAAAGTCCTCGGCACTGTGCATCGGCCACGTGCCAAGGACTGCAGGCTTCTCCATTGCCTCTGGTGTTTGACAAGTTCCTCGGCTGCACCAAAGTCTTCATCTGGCCCGACTCTGCTGAAGACTAAGGCCACAACTGGGCGAGGTCCTCGGCCAAGTCCCAAGAAGAAAGCAGGTCGCCTTCCAAGAGCCACACGAAGATGATGAGGCTGATGATGATGAACTTGCGGAAATCATCGAGACCGCCAAGAAAGGGCCGCTAGAGCCAAAGGCACATCTGTGCCCCTTCTTTGTTGGATCGAGGAAAATCCTCGATTACATTGATCTCGGCACAAGGATCCAAACACCCCTATGCCTGATTTTCATCGACCCTGGACAAAGTCACATCTTGACCCATTTCATCCTTGAAGAGAAATGGAAGTTTGAAAAGGCAAGAGAGATCAAGAAAGCTCAATCTGAGAAAGGAGAAGTTCTGAAGAAAAGCGTTGTCAGAATGACACGAGGAACTTCTCAAGGTCGAATGAAATCAAGCCCTCGGCAAAAACTTTGATGCTTATTATGCTGATTGGCAAGGAGCCAAAGTCAGATTAAATCAACTGACGAAGAAATTCACCAATGTTGCTGCCCCAACGCAACATGAAATTCCTCGGTGGAGCCTCGGCTCAATGGTGAAGAACATGCCGGCACGGCTGATGAAGTTCGAGCTCTGAAGAAAATGCTAGTTCGAGGCTGATGATCCCATTCCACCCGGCGAAGAAATTGCGGGGCATCCACTAGTGGTGCGCTGAAGAAAGCCGAACAAGTCAGGCAAGCTGCATCGATTGCGCTGAGGAAAATCAACCAGATTCCTCGGCTCCTCCTGCGCCAACACCAACTCCAATTCTTCCATCGCCTCGATGTGAAGAAGACCAAGGCTGCGAGCGAGCTGCGGTGAAGAAAGCGGAAAGCATCAGCTGCGTCAAATTCTTGACTGCGAAGAAAATGAAGCCAATGACCAGCTCCTTTGAAAATCCTATTGATGTTGTTCCAATTTCCTCAATTCCATCAAAGGACCTTGTTCCTTTTGATGAAGATTATGTGATCCCAAGCGGATCGATGAAGAAAATCATTTCTGCTTTGCTTCGTCGAGCAGATTGATGAAGAAATTGAAGTGGAAGCAATCCCTTCAACCCCAATCATTTCCTCGCCTATGCCTCGGTTCACGGTGAAGAGGCGGTGTTGAGAAATTGAAGAAGATGTGGATATTGGAAGCACAAGCGCCGGTGATGAGCGATGACTTTTGGGAAAGTCGGCATCCAAATTCTCCACTCTTCACCCCAATCCAACAGATTCCTCGGTCCCTGCTCCAACAGTTCAAATGGGCTCTGAAGAAACTCATCCCACTTCATCATCCATGAAGAAATTCCAGCCACTAGCGTGATGAACTGCTCTTGCTGATCCTCGGTACTTTTGTAGAGGAACAAGAAATTCCTCGGCTGAAGAACACGAGATTGCGATTCAGAGGTCGTGATGCAACTCACGACACTCCTTTGCCAAAGCCAAAGAATCCCTTCTCAACAAAGCAAAAGTTCAAGGCTGAAGATTTCTTGGCGAGCATGTATTCTTCACGATTACAATCCATATGATTACGCTTCGCATAAGGAAGAGGCGTTTACGGACTGCCGGTCAAGCCAATTTCTATTCCTCGGTGCTCTTCAACAAAGACAAAGTCTTGATCATGCACATATTCCTCATGTGGACATGGAGTCTCTGCCGGGCTTTGAGCCAGTCCTCGGTGTTCTTCACGGCGCGGGACTTCGAATTTCTCTGCGACATCTGTGATTGGAATGAAGAACTCATTCTTCAATTCTATGCAAGCGCTGCACATCGGAGGCGCTGAAGGCGTGAACTCATGGGTGTTAGGCTGGATGTCGAAAATACTCACTACAAGGCACCGACAACTGAATTGCTTCGTGCTCTACCACTCGATCCTCCACTTGATGGTGCTCGTTGTATCTACAACGAACAGAACTTTCAAATCACTATATGCAAGTCTTGATGAAGCCTTTGAAGCCAAGGCAGGCCCCAAGAACCAAATTCCTCGTCAAGGAATTATTGTATGTGCCTCGGACTGTCTATCGGATTCAGCGAAGACAATGAGTCCTATCAAAGGCCACGACTCAAATGATGAAGAAGTCGTTGGCATCATGAAGAATATGCTTTTCAATATCATTCATGGCGTTCCGTCAACTTCCATGATTTCTTCATGAGGACTCGGCAAACATTGCTATGTCACCATTTGAGCTGAAGCCTTATCGCCTTGGATAATGAGATTCATCGGGACAAGGTCTTCACTCAATTACAAGGCTGATACTACGAACCACTGCAGCTACTTGCCCCGATTGAAGTCCTCAAGCGGACATTTACCTCGGTGATGACAAGGGCAAGGCAACTGCTGTGATCGATGAAGGCATTCGTCCATTGGATGGACAGTTTAGCAAAGCTGCATCCTACTCCACCAATGATGACTACGCACACATGACTCTGCCATAAATACCTCGGTCAAGCAAAGTCCTCAAGCCACGGCACCGGGGTGATGGTGATCGTGAGTTACTCCTCGGTCTTCATCGGAAGGTTGATCGCAATCATAAATGGGTCAAGCGTCGGTTTGGTTCAATTCTTCACAACATGACCTCTACACACAATGCGGTGAAGAAAAACCACTACTACCTCCATGAAACCTTCAAAGCGCACTTTTGGGCTGTTCTTTCAAATGTCTACAACACGGAAGAAGCGGCGACAATGGGTCTCAAGGAAGAATTTGGTGATGCACCTCCTCAGAAGAAATACAAGAAGGTCAAAGTTCCTTCCTTGGTGGCCAGCTCCTATTCTTCATCACGAGACAACGATGAAAATGAAGACTTGGGCGACAACTGCGGCAGGCCCTACTACAACAACCGACCCCAACAAAGCTGGCGCTCCTTCTTCAACTTGAAATTCTTGAGGCGTTAGTCCTCGGTTTCGATCCTTTTGGTCATTCGATGACAAAGGGGGAGAAATTTGAGTTAGTCTTCAAGCGGGTCTATTATATGGGCATTTTTTGTTAAGTTACAACTCTCGTTCTTACGAAACTTTTATTGGATCGAGTTGTAATCTTAAACCCGATGGTGCTTTGATACTTTTGATGCTGCTGAGCTCGATTCTCTTTTGCTCGATACTCTTGATGATCGTTATTTTGCATGCTTGTTCCTCATTAATGTTATTGCACGCATGCTGAATTTCATCAAGCACCATATTTCATCATGCATTTCAAATTCTTCATATTATATGTCAAATCGTGTATGAATTACAAGATATAGGGGAGATCTCCATGATTCAACTCTTCAAATGTGCATTGCCTCAAAAGCAAATTCCTCACTATGCACATCTTGAGGGGAGTTCTTCTATATCTTGCAATCAAATTCCTCAATATCAGTATTTACACTTCATATGTTTATCCCGTTGAAAACTTAACCTATATTGTCATCAATCACCAAAAGGGGAGATTGTAAGTGCATCTAGTGCCCTTAGTGATTTTGGTGTATTGAAGACTTATAGGTTAAGAAACTAATGTGTTTATGAGTGTACACAGGTCTATAAGTCTATGAGGAGTTTGATATTTCAGAGAAAGTCGACCCTAAAATGAAGTTCTTATTGAAGACTTTGATATTACGAAGACTTTCGAAGACTTTGAAAGTGAAGAAATTGGTGTGACCTTGAAGACTTGGTATTCATTTGAGGAACATGAAGCGTGAAGACTTTTGTTTTCGTAGTTTCGTTTTCTCTTTCTTGAGTCATAGGAAACACCGTCTTGTTAAAGGGGTCGAGAAATACTAAGGAAAAATTTCCATGTGATGCTCAACTCAAAATCCTACACCTACCAATCCCTTGAGTGAAGCCTTTGGAAATCTCATACAGTTCAGTCAATTTCTTGATGTGAGGCGAAGTTCTTACGGTGTTGAGAATTTATTCGGCGAGGAGTTAGGAATTCGCCAGTCTTGGATTGCCTACATGAGAACATGATAGCCACGAGAATTTGAGATTCAAATTTCCGACCGTTCTTTGTCTTCTTGCTTGACTGTCCCAAAATATCTTATCCACCTAACGGTCATATCATTGAAGGGCATTTATGTCTTATCATGTCGGGCTGCTCCCTAGGCTATAAATAGCCGCCCCTACAACCACTAGCTGGTTGGCTGCTCGAGAAGAAACTTGACACTTGTCATTTGAGAGCAACCCATCCTCAGGGACTTTGGCGAAAATCATCGAGTGAGGAAAAACCCAAAACCAAACCCTACAAACCCAAAGTGATTGAGCATCTTGAAGAGATTGATCCTGCGTGGATCCGGCGCTTATTACCTTTGAAGACTGTGCTTCTTCCAGACGGTTAGGCGTCATGGTCTAGAAACATCAAGAGGAATTGTGGATCGCCGAGTGACCAAGTCTGTGAAGGTTTGGAAGTCGCTGAAGACTTACCACGAGTGATTGGGCGAGTCTGTGTGACCTTAGTTCAAGGAGAATCTGGTGAGGACTTGGTGTCTGAGCTGCGTGCTCAGGTGTCGGGGGTGTCCGGGACTGTGTGTCCTCGAGTTTAAATACTCGGCCGCTCAACCAGACGTACAAGCCGAGACAGCAGTTGGAACTGGTCTACCAAATCATTGTCTTCACCAACCTTACTGGTTCTATTTCCTCAACCCTTTCATTTCCTCATTATTGTGTTGAGTGTTCGTTCATATCTGTGTTTGAAGACTTTGGTGAAGACTTTCTCAATTTCCTCAGTTCAATTTCTTGATCTGTTTGTCTTCATCTTGTGCTATCCTGTGTTTACGCTTTCTGTACTCTTTGTTTGTATTCATTTCATCATGATGACCATGCCTGCATTCTCTTATGCTTACTTATGAGTACTTATTCCGCTGCAAGTAGTTCTTCGCTAAGGAATTTCCTCACAGGCAAATTCCTCAGTGAAGAATTCATAAAAATCGCCTATTCACCCCCCCTCTAGTCGATATAACGCACTTTCAACCACCAACGCTCATTCACTAGTTCTATAGTACAGTAGTAGCATGCTAGCACTAGTTCTGTAGTACAAACAGTATTTACTCAAACTATAACACTCTAAGCTAGCACAAACACTTGCATGCATTAATGTTCATTTTGTAGTAGTGCACTAGTTTGTGGGACAGGGCCACCAAACTTTTACGTTGTAGCACTGTATAAGTAAGCACAAAACTTGCACGCACTAATCACTCATATGTAGTAGACTAGTTGTAGCACACTTGCACTTGGCAACATACTTTAATTTGTTCAATGTTGGTCTGACCCGCACAAGCCTAGGGGAGATGCATGCATGTTGATTAGCCGGTCAGTAATTGCAGACAAACACATCATCCCAAGATTATTGGGGTTGTATGAATTTTCTATGATAAGCATCAATAACAAATGGAAGGTAGTTTTTACCGGCTTCTTGTTTATTCCTAGTTCTGCCCACGTGATGACTTCAAGCAACTCCTCCAAGGTTCCATTCCCGCCTGCCAATTTAACTGGGTGTCAAAACACTAGTCTACAACAAAAGGTATAATTGAATTCAGACATTTATTTCACTTGTGGAAGAATTGTATTGGTACCTAGTAAAGCAATAAAAGCGTCAACAAATCGAGCCAGCTGTTCGCTTGTGACATTGATATCTATCAAGCCTCTAAAAATTTGGTAAATGAAACAGACAAATTTAAGTTGCTTATGTAGTACATGTTGAATAAAAAATGTTGCAGATTGATTCGTAGGAATTGAATACCCAACTAATTTTATTTTCAATTTAAGAAATGCACATACAAATAGAAGTAAACCAAATACCCCAATACATGTGCGTCAAATGCTGTCCAAACTGAAACTCAACTGTAGGTGTCCCTCTCCAATGTTATAACCAAACTACATGGCAGGATTGGATCGGGTTGGACCAACCAAATTAAAACAGCTACTAGCTAGCAAGGAAGGGAAGGGGTCGTACTTCTCTTACCACCACTTTGTGGTTAAATACAGCAGCAGCTTGATCTCCAACGCCACATGGCGTTATGCGTCTTTGAAGATGTCGCGTACATCTTGCCAAGGACGCCGTGGAACGCGAGATGCACTGTAGACCATGAGAAGGAACACCTCTTCCCTATCTCGCTCGTCACAGATCAGCTGTTGTAGGGTGACCCGCACCATGGATACCACGAGAGGAGCGTGCCCTGGTGGATCTGGGAGGGAGGGGGGCCATGGATCCCACAGTGAATACACTAATTACACTAATTGATCTGCACATATGCTACTGAAGTTCACAGACCGCATGGTATAGGATTGAGATAGGCAAAGAAAAAAATACCCTAGGAGATGGCGTTGTCGAGCACGAGAGTCGGAAGGACACCGGCGCTGCTCCCGTTAGGGCGGCTCGCGGCGCCCGAGTCGGAGGAGGCTCGCGGTGGCGCCCCCGAGTCGGAGGAGGCTTGGCGCAGGACACCGGAGGAGGCTTTTCCGACGGTGCGGCATGACACACACGCTGGCGCAGCACCGAGATGAGCTGCCGCGGGTCTGTAGGGCGGGGGGTAGCCGGCGCTGGATCTGGCGTGGCGGCGCTGGTGCCGCGCCGTAGTCCTGCTCGTGCGGCGGCCAAGGGAAGAGAGCGAGGGAAGGTGAGGGGAAGGGAAGAGGATGGGGGAGAAGGGCATCGAGGTCATCGGTGGGGATGGGAGGCGTCGAGGGAGATGAGGGGCGGCGGCGGCGGCGTGTGGATCTGGATCGGGGAGAGAAGTTGAGGGGAGGCGGCGGGGAGGGGGAGAGGTGGGTTGGATCGGGGAGAGAAGCGCAGGGTAGGGTAGGATCTGGATCAATGGGTTGGATAGACGGTGGATGTATGTATGGATGGACGGATCTCCGCCATGTCATCGATCCATGCCATAGCTAATTCAACCAATTAGAATTAAGGTTGTGTAAAAAAAATCTTTTGTTTTTCTTATAGTTTTTATCCTCTTATTCAGGGCAAACATTCAACATATTAACCACTTATAGTTTGTTAAAATCAATCAATATTGTGCACATGTATGTATCTTAGGATGACAAATAATGTTGATTTGGGGGGTTTCATTTTCATTGCACAAAGAGCCATTTTCTATTTTTCGAGTGCCCAAAATAGGTTTTTTGTGAATAACCTAACATGTATTTGTTGCAAAATTGTACCGCATAATTTTTATAAAATATTAATGCATATTTAACGTACAATTGACAAAATTGTTGGTTGTCAAAAGGTTCTATACACCTCTCGTGAAAAAGACAAATTTCCGCCGATTCAGCTGGAAGCGGGTCAAATTTGAACTGCAGCTACCTTATGGTTTGCTCTTTATTTTTTTCTCAAAACCATTTTTAGGTACATAAGTATCTATTTAATCAGAAAAACATCAAAAGTTTTTCAAGGTTCAACCACTAGCTAGGAACTGTCAAGCCCGCCGTTTGACTGCATTTTGAAACGGGCATAAAAAATCAAAAAATCAAAAAATTGGAAAACCTTCGCATTGTGTCATTATATGTGACCAAGTTTCCAGGAAAAATAATAAACTTGTAATAAGGCAATTATTTTAAAAAGGTGTTCACAGAAATGAGCTGTCATGCGTGAAGATTCATGGCTTTCAAGCCAAATGATCAATCTTATGGCCACATTCATGGCATAGTTTGTTCAAATGATCTCATATTGTGCATAATGGTGCATCTTGGAATTCCAAACAATGTTGCCTAAGGGCCTGTTAGGAGCTCGCTTGACTCCGGCTTTGTGAATCCATGAGCGAGCTGGCCGAATGGCCCACTCAAGAAAGTGACTTCCGGATCAAGCAAGCGTCTACGTACAAAAAACCGGAGCGGCGGTTTTGGCGATCCCAGAATCGGAAATCCTGGAGTTGATGTTATTTATAGAGAGCTGCCACCGCGAAGTGGAAGAAAACGGTTCGTGCGATGAAAGAAACAAAACAGTTCGTCCCTGCCAGGCCAGAAATGAGCTTAATGGGCTAGGCCGCTAGAAGCCCAACACGAGAGACTGGATCGGGGAGTTCTAGTGCCGAACGGTTTTCATGTTCCTTAATTTTCGCCGGGAAGCTGGAAGCCAGATCAGGAAGCCATATTTGAGGATTTCTTGGCGCTGGGGAGTTGCCGAACAGGCCCTAAGGGAGTTTCCATTTTCTTTGCACTGAAAATTCATTTTCCATTTTCTGAGTGCCCAAATTGAGTTCTTTTTGTGAAGCACCTAACATATATTTGTTGCAAAATTGGACCAAATCATTTTTCTAAAATACTAAGCCATATTTGATTCACAATTGACCAAATGGTTGGGTGTCAAAAGTTTTGATCCACCTCTGGTGAAAAAGACAAATTCCCGTCGATTCAGTAGGAAGCGGGTCAAATTTGAACTGCAGCTGCCTCATAGTTTGCTCTTTATTTTTTCCAAAAAACATTTCTAGGTACATAAGTATCTATTTAATCAGAGAAACACCAAAAAAATTCCAAGATTCAACCACTAGCTAGGAACCGTTATGCCCGCCGTTTTGACCGCATTTTGAAACGGGCATAAAAAATTCAAAAAAATTCAAAAAATTGGGAAACCTTTGCATTGTGTCATTATATGTGACCAAGTTTCTAGGAAAAATAATAAACTTGTAATACGACAATTATTTTAAAAAAGTGTTCTCGGAAATGAGCTATCACGCGTGAAGATTCAGGGTTTTCAAGCCAAATAATCAATCTTATGGCCACATTCATGGCATAGTTTGTTCAAATGATCTCATATTGTGCACAATGGTGCATCTTGGAATTACAAACAATGTTGCCTAAGGGAGTTTTCATTTTATTTGCACGGAAAATTCATTTTCCATTTTCCGAGTGCCTGAAATGAGTTTTTTTGTGAAGGACCTACCATATATTTGTTGCAAAATTGGACCAAATCAATTTTATAGAGTACTAGGACATATTTAATGCACAATTGACCAAATGGTTGGGTGTAAAAAGTTTTGATCCACCTCTCGTGAAAAAGACAAATTTCCGCCGATTCAGTTGGAAGCGGGTCAAATTTGAAATGTAGCTACCTCGTAGTTTGCTCTTTATTTTTTCCAAAAATCATTTCTAGGTACATAAGTATCTATTTAATCAGAGAAACATCAAAAGGTCTCCAAGATCCAACAACTAGCTAGGAACGGTCAAGCCCGCCATTTTGACCGCATTTTGAAACGGGCATAATTTTTTAAAAAAAAATCAAAAAATTGGAAAACCTCCGCATCATGTCATTATATGTGACCAAGTTACCAGGAAAAATAATAAACTTGTAATACGGCAATTCTTTTAAAAAAGTGTTCTCAGAAATGAGCTATCATCTCTGAAGATTCATGGCTTTCAAGCCAAATGATCAATCTTATGGCCACATTCATGGCATAGTTTGTTCAAATGATCTCATATTATGCACAAGGGTGCATATTGGAATGGCAAACAATGTTGCCTAAGGGAGTTTTCATTTTCTTTGGACGAAAAATCAATTTTCCATTTTTCAAGTGCCCAAAATGAGTTTTTTTGTGAAGGACCTACCATATATTTGTTGCAAAATGGGACCAGGTCATTTTTATAATATATTAAGACATATTTAATGTACAATTGACAAAATGGTTGGTTGTCAAAAGTACCTATACACGTCTGGTGAAAAAGACAAATTTCCGCCGATTCAGTAGGAAGCGGGTCAAATTTGAACTACAACTGCCTCATAGTTTGCTATTTATTTTTTCCAAAAATCATCTATAGGTACATAAGTATCTATTTAATCAGAAATACATGGTTTGGTGGCGATACATTGTGGTTTGGATGGTGGCCCAGGGCCCCAACTCCAAAGCGCGTAGACTCGCATGCCCGCCGCGTGGTCACCGCGTGACCGTGGTGTTGCCACGCGTTCCGGGCGGCGTAGGCATGTCTAGTGGGTTGGGCACTCCCATGATAGGTGTCAGGAAGAATAAGGCAATAGAAGAATCTCACGAGGAGACTGAACCGAGCTCAAACATGAATTAGCACCCAAGTGTTTGATTAGTGGTACGGGAAACACACATGGCCAATGGGCCGGAGTTTTGGCCGAGGATGATCATCTACTAAGGACATTATATTGGAAAATTTTCAGCTCAAATGGAGGAGCCTAGGTGTCACTTGCTTTGCAACGTACCACACTGGACAAAAATATGAATGTTAAAGCCACACTCACATGTATTGTTAGATGGGGCTCAAATTTTGTGGAGAGCTATGATTTGGGAATATAGAAGATGTGGCAAAAATTCAGCTCATTAGGATATGCCTAGCCAATACTTCCTTCACAACAGTTCGAGCTGAACAAAAACTTTGGAAATTTGCCGAGGAAGATTTACCAGTCAAATGGAGTTGAATATTCTCATGAGGCAATGATTTGGATAGTAAAGAATGCCCAATTTTTTTGGGAATTTTGGGAATGACAGAAATATAGGTTGCTTCACAACCTAGGGCAAAAATTGACACATGGACATGACACATAGGCAAAACTAATGAGGTGGCGCCTTATCATAGCAATAAGTACCAATGCATCCATGTTCACAACCTCATGACCATTTATATTGGTCGAATCAGGTAGAAATAAGGTCATTGGCGCCTCTTATGCCTTTGTGACCATTTGGTGTAAGCAATTTCAGGGTTTGAGCCCTTCCAAGCGAAATGGCCGTGAATTTATGACCAATTCAGCTGGGGTCACTAAGAGAAGGTCATAAGTTGACATATTTCTTGTAGTGTGGATTCCACTCGATGTAATCATCAAGGTGAACATAAGAGGAACCACCCCGAGGTTCACACTTGAGGGTTGCCTGACAGTCGTGTCGGAAGTGGTTAAGGCGGAATCACCCTCGATGACCACGACCGAATAGCTACACTCTGAGGTTAACATCGAAGTGTTGTAGAGGTCTCACCCTCGGCACTCGATAGTAACCCAAGAGTGTCGAGCAACTAAGGGAAAGTGATGGCGGTGCGGGGCCTGGTCTTGATCCGTTGATCGGGTCTTCAATGATGAAGCGAGGCAACAAGGACAAGGTGGGGGTCAGCGATGGATCACTAACCAACCTATACTAAGCAGTTTAGGATAAGCAGGTAAGTTACAACAGCAGATACAAAAGCAGGCTATGCATCAGAATAGGAGCAAACAATAACAGTAGCAAAATCTAATGCAAGCATGGGAGAATGGAATGGGCGATATCGGGATGATCAAAGGGGGGGCTTGCCTGGTAGCTTTGCTGAAAAGGAAGAAGTGTCGTCGTCGACGTAGTCGATCACATGGGCATCAACATCGTCACGGGGTCTACCAAAGAGAAGAGGGGGGAGAAACAGTAAATACATAGCAAGCAAGTGCATAACAGGACAATAGACAGAGCTAGACGTGTTCTAACGCGGCGCTACACGATACCGGTGAAGGGGAAGTCAGCAGGATTGTTTTCCGAGTTCGGACTGTGTCAGACAGATGACCGGAGAGGGAAAGTTCCATGTTCATATAGTTAGAGGCATCTGACAGGTAAAAGGACCGCGTATTCGGATTCGTCTCGTCGTTCTGAGCAACTCTCATATATAAAACTTTTTCATCCGAGTTACAGATTATTTTCTGTGATTTATCAAAGATTTAAACAATTTCTAAAATTAATAATATTTCGAAAATAGATTAGAAATACTAAGTGTACCCAAAAGTACACCCAGCCCGCGGCTGTGTGGAGCTGACAGAGGGCTCGATCAAGCGCTTGATCGGTGATTGGTAGTCAAAAACCCTGTGGGACCCATCTGTCATTGACTGAATAGCTAAATGTTTTACTTAATCTAATTAATTCGTGGGGCCGAGCTATCAGTGTATATTAACTTAATTAAATTTAGTTTTTAGTTAATTAACTAATAGTGGGGGGGGTGGGGGCCACCTGTCATTAGGCTAAATCTAAGTAATAAAAAAACAAAAAGAACAGGGGCTAATCCCCATTATCAGTTCGGATGAACCCGTGCTCGTTCAGAGAAAGGAGAGGCCATGGCCAAGAGCGGTCGGTCAAGCGATTCTGGGGAGAGAGCGGTGCTCGGCATGGCGCTGGTGCAGGCGCCGAGATGGCATGAAAGCGCGGCCGACGGCTATGGTCGGCGGGAGCGAAGCCTTGGCGAGGGAGCGGCGGCGCGGCAGCAGTGGTGGCGGCAGAGATCGGCGGAGACCGAGTCGGGCTCCAGCAAGCGTGGCAGCAGAGACGGCGAAGCGGCGCGGCGAAGGCAAGCGAAGCGAAGCTGTCGGCGGCATCGACAGCAGCAACACCAGCGCGACAGTAGCGGGCGCGTCGCGCAGCAACAATCGAGCCAAGGCCTAGGCGGGCACCAGCGAGGCCTTGATCGTACACGGACCGAGGGGAGGTGCGGCGAGCACGGCGACTACAACGATGATTCGTTGTGGAAATTAGAGGGATGGGGGGAAATGGCGGCTCACAGCGCACTCAATGACGGCGTAGCAGGCTCGAGGTTGTGCTCGTGGTGGTGATTCATCAACGACGAGGTAGAAGCGACGGCCGACGATGGGGATTGACGATTGCGACAGCGTGAGGGCGTCCCTACTCGCGCGACTTGCCGTAGACGAAGAGGGTGAAGGTGCACGTCTCCTGGACCTGCTGGATAGGCGAGGGGAGGCCGGTGTCCGTGCCAACGTCGACGGCGCAGCCATGGGAGCTCTCAGACGCGGCTCGATTTGGTGGAGAACGGCGCGAGAGGGGAAAAATGGAGGGAGCTAAGGTTCATGGCAGAGAGGCAGGCGCCGAGGAGGCTCTTATCCAACTCTTCAACCATGGGATGGGGGCGGTGCGACATCCAGCGTCTTGGACGACCTGCAGGCGTCCACGGGAGCGAGGTGAGCAGGAGGTAGGAGGAGGCGTCAATGGGCTGGGCGGCTGTGTCTTGGGGCCATTAGGGCCGGTGCGATAGTTAGCTGGCTCCTTTTGTTTTCTTTATATTCTGCTATTCTTTAGTTCACCTCTGTTTTGCATTATTTTGAGGTAGTACTAAATGAATTTATTTATAGGTGCAACTTTGCACGTAATTACTAGGTAGGATTCTGAAGCCACACACCAGGTCTCAATTTATTTGGAGAAGTTTTACCATTTATTTAAATTGTAAATGATAAATTAAATGCTACTGGTCCAAGTCCAAATTGGTTAATGGCATTTCAGATACTCAACTAAGGTTGGGTCTTATATGATAATTAGTTAGTGAATATTTTCAACCCAACAAACATTTTTGTTTTACTGCTCAAAGAAATAATTTATTCGACTTATTTTAAATTTGAAAAAGGCTTTGATTTTTGGACAAGTGGCAAGCTGCATAGTAATCATGATGACATGGCCACCATTAGGGGGAGATTACTGTAGCATTATTCTCGGGATGTTACGAATCTCCTCCACTACAAGAAATCTCGTCCCGAGATTTAAGGGATGGAGTAAGGTGGAAAAGACTCGGGAAGGACCAAGCCCAACACAAGATAGGTACCTGGGGGCTATCTCGGTGAACGTGGCATAGAGGCATCTCTCGAGTTGAAACTTAATAAAACATCGAGAGAAAAGTATGAAGGTACAATAGGAAGTTTCAACCGAATGGACAAACGAATGATACCTGAACGGAGTGAGAGAAAGGGGTTCAGAGCATCGGGAATAGATCATCTCTCGGAAGGTGGCTCGTGACATGATAAGAAGCCAAATGCAAGAATATTTCGGAATCAAGGTTGTATAGGAGAGTCAGGTTTCGATCATGTGGAACTGTGCGGTATGGGCCCACCATGTGGGTTAAAAGTAGAAAGGGGCCGATAGCAAGGCACGTCAGGTGATAGACTGTTAGGTATGTTGCCAACAACGTTGGTAGCAAGGCCGAGGGACAAGGAGAACTATTTTCATGCTCGTTGGACGAGGCGGACCAATAGGCAAAGTTCTCGTCCATCGGTGGTTACCGGAATGTCATCAACATTAGTAACAGGGTCGTACTGACCGAATTGTACCTTGAGGCATTTTTATAAGCAGGGAATTATTTCTTCTTTATCATATAGATCAAAAGAAAGACTAACAAACCAATGGAAAGGAAAAGTGATTATCAGGATTAATCAGATCAAAGGAAAGGAAAAATGTGTTTGCACACAAGAATTTAGGGTATATCCTTCCCAAGGAAAGGCGGGGCATGATATACATGATAGGACAGCAAGTTCAAAAAGTATTTAGACAAAGGGGCGAGGGAAGAATCATGATATTACCCATACAACGGTGTGAGGGTAATTGAACGAGAAACATTTTGGTATTATGCTTCCGACGTTCTTGTCGATATTCGGAATACCACAGTCATGCTTCGATGCAGCAATGATATGGTGTCAAGTAAAGATTGGGTTCAAAGATCTCAAGAGATGCCGAGAAACAATTCCAAGATAACTCAGAGCATAAGGAATAACCAAGCACAACTAGGGCTGTGTTGGCAGAAAGTCAAGATGTCATCGATGATATCACAAATCATCGAGGGGCAGGAATGGTATTTCTAGCCATGAATTCAATTGACATCTCTGAAGAAGCCAAAGTGTTGACGGTGATCACGACAAATTTCGTCGAGAGACTCTATGAAGATGCCATCGAGCAGAAAAGGAAGGATGAAGTGAAAGGCTATGATAACCATGGATTCGACACAAGCTCGAAGTCAAGCTTGTTGTTCGAGGTGAAATGGTAAGATGAGGAAGATCGACGTAAGCTTAGCTCATCGCCGGAAGTTGCTCCGGGCATAAGGACCAGGTAGCACAGTTAAAAGTTGACATGATAAAAATATTGTCGATCAGGCTAGGAATGATGTGATGGGGTATAAAACTTCCCAGTATCAAGTACTAGTTGCAATGCCGGAAGGTAAATCAGAGTAGAGATTGGACGGGGGAAATGATTTGCAGAGGATAAGTATTTTAACTTATCCAGTAAATGGAATCAAGGAGGAAATATGGTCGGAACCACGATTGCAAAGGATCAATTCATGGATACAAGATGAGCTTGTACCAAAGAAATAATTATTTTTACGAGCAGCTTCCTGATAAGTTCTACATCGGGTCCATGGGCATGATCACAAAGGTTCAAGGTCGACTCCCACTTCTTCAATGCATAACCTTTCATTCACTCCTCGTTTTTCGATGAAATTGTAATGCAGAGGATTTAGCTGGCGAAGTACCAGAAGAGTAAGACCCGTGAGAACTCTTGGGTTCACAGGATTATGGAAGGCATAAGTTCAACCCATCGGGGCATTTTTACGAATCTATACAACCACCAACCAAGCAAAATATACGAGTTCAAAAGCAGAGTATCGGAGTCAAAGCAGATGATACAATTTACGGAAGGTATTTTGTATCAGGGAAAAACTCACAAGACTTTGGATGTGAAGGACATTGTCGGATAACAACCCAGCAATGGATCTGGCGATTCACCACAGAGTTGATGTGAGTATTGGTAATCAATCAGATGAAGAAGGAGATGCAAAGGCATCGGCTTATAAAAACGTCTGAATGATTCGATGCTTTGGTACAAAGGAATTATGATTTCAAGACGAAGGATCAGAAGCAGAGGCTCTGATCAAAAGATGAGTAAGTTGAATAGACTTAGAGGTGTACCCGATCAAATCTGGATTGGGCAAGAACCAGCTCATATCTGGAAGGATGTCTGAGCCGGAAAGAAAATTTCCAAGGATTAATTAATGATTGCGAGTATTCACACACATGCTGAATCCATAGGAACAGAATGACAATCACAAAGAATTTTAAAGAATATTGCTAGACATATGGAATTAATCTTAATGCAAGCAGGCAAGGAGAATCAAGAGCAATAGGCTGCAGAGGATTTTTAAGATCAAATGGCATTTTCAGGTATTTTGGAAAGCATATGAACAACTGGGGCTGAACGAACCCGGTTAAGTGAATTATCCGCAGTGCAAAAATAAGCTGCAAAGCAGAAGGCACAAAGGATTCTCGAAACAATGGAGAGTACTAGGGGTATCTTGTAACAACAGAACAAGCTGGGAAGAATGTACAAGCGGCAAGGATGTTATTCACGGGGATTATCGTGGTCGATGCGCAAGGCGATGAGCACGGTCTCGAGAAACATCGAGGAGTATCGCAAAATCTTACGGCGAAGCAAGCGATCATCGGTAATGTCGGGGCTCTCCGGGAGGAAGTGGGTACGAGAACCTAATGTCAGAGTTAGTAAAATGTTTAACCCGGATAGAAGAGAGATCAAATTTCCAGAGTATAGACGAGGAGTAAAAGATACTAATACCACCCAATGGCGACGTGGGCCCGTAAGACACACGACCATGTTAGTAAAAGTTTTTGTAGTGTCTAGACTCGACTTCGGCCAAGGAGTTGGAAAGGGGGCTACCTACACGCAGTCGGCTCTGATACCAACTTGTGACGCCCTCGATTCAATCGTACACTAATCATACACGCAAACGTGTACGATCAAGATCAAGGACTCACGGGAAGATATCATAACACAACTCTAGACACAAGTTAAAATAATACAAGCTTTATATTACAAGCCAGGGGCCTCGAGGGCTCGAATACATAAGCTCGAATACACAAGAGTCAGCGGAAGCAACAATATCTGAGCACAGACATAAGTTAGTCAAGCTTGCCTTAAGAAGGCTAGCACAAAAGAATCTATGATCGAAAAGGCAAGGCCTCCTGCCTGGGAGCCTCCTAACTACTCCTGGTCGTCGACGGTCTCCACATAGTAGTATGCATCGGCGGTGGCATCTGGCTCCTGGGCTCCGACATCTGGTTGCATCAACCGGAAAGAAGAAGAAAGGGGGAAAAGGGGGAGCAAAGCAACCGTGAGTACTCATCCAAAGTACTCGCAAGCAAGGATCTACACTACATATGCATCGGTATCAATGAAATGGGTTGTATATATGGACTGAACTGCAGAATGCCAGAAGAGAAGGGGAAAGCCTAGCCGATCAAAGACTAGCATCTTCAAGCAGCTCCAAGCATCTTGCAGCATCAGAAGAGATAAGAGTATCATAAAGTAAAGTAGTAGTAGTGTCATCAACCTCGGCCAGAGATCCTTTCTCGACTCCCTGCGAGAAACCAATTCTCATCACAAGTATCCCGTTCTAGTTGTATCGATCGGGATACAACTCCAAGTGTCCATTACCGTAGGACAGGCTATCGATAGATGTTTTCTTCCCTGCAGGGGTGCACCAACTTACCCACCACGCTCGATTAACTCCGGCCGGACATACTTTCTTGGGTCATGCCCGGCCTCGGCTAAACAATACGCCGCAACCCGACCTAGGCTTAATAGAGAGACCAGCACGCCGGACTAAACCTATGCCCCCAGGGGTCATGGGCCATCGCCCCGGGAACTCCTGCATGTTGCGAGGGCGGCCGGTGAGCAGACCTAACTACCTCCTTAAAAAAGGAAGGAGCTTACCAGTCCAACCCGGCGCGCGCCGCTCAGTCGCCAACGTCTATTAAGCTTCGTCTGATGCATACGACGCAGAACACCCATACTATGCCCACGTGATGGTTAGTGCTATCAGGCCAGAGTCCCCACGGATCAAATATCCAAATCATAGTGGATTAGGAACGCGCGTAACAAGCAGAGACTCATGAAAGATGTGACCCTGTTGCCCCATCTCGAGGACTTGCGGCAAGGGCTAGGAATGCCCGGCCACGCCTCATAATTATCTCGCGGGCACCCTCCAGGTCAACCCATCTCCACATCACTCGCAATTAAGCTCGCGCGGGTACACCTCAGGGCCGACCCGTCTTTAGTAACATGGTTCACAGTAAAGTCATAGTAACCATAGTAACTGTGTGTCCAAACATCAAGGGGAAAACCCGAGGAATCACCCCCGGTGGATTCCACTCGATGTAATCATCAAGGTGAACGTAAGAGGAACCACCCCCGAGGTTCACACTTGAGGGGTTGCACGACAGAGTCGTATCAGAAGTGGTTAAGGCGGAATCACCCTCGATGACCATGACCGAATAGCTACATTACAGGGTTAACATCAGAAGTGTTGTAGAGGTCTCACCCTCGGCACTCGATAGTAACCCAGTAGTGTCGAGCAACTAAGGGGAAAGTGATGTGCGGTGCCGGGGCCTGGTCTTCGATCCCGTTGATCGGGTCTTCAATGATGAAGCAGGGGCAACAAGGACAAGGTGGGGGTATCTGATGGATCACTAACCAACCTATACTAAGCAGTTTAGGATAAGCAGGTAAGGTACAACAGCAGATACAAAAGCAGGCTATGAATCATAATAGGAGCAAACAATAACAATAGCAAAATCTAATGCAAGCATGAGAGAATGGAATGGGCGATATCGGGATGATCAAAGGGGGGCTTGCCTGGTAGCTCTGCTGAAAAGGAAGAAGTGTCGTCGTCGACGTAGTCGATCACATGGGCATCAGCATCGTCACGGGGTCTACCGAAGAGAAGAGGGGGGAGAAACAGTAAATACATAGTAAGCAAGTGCATAACAGGACAACAAGCAGAGCTACACGTGTTCTAACGCGGTGCTACACGATACCGGTGAAGGGGGAAGTCAACCGGGAACGTTTTCCCGGTTCCGGACCTGTGTCAGACAGATGACCGGAGAGGGAAAGTTCCATGTTCAGATAGTTAGAGGCATCTGACAGGTAAACGGACCGCGGTTTCGGATTCGTCTCGTCGTTCTGAGCAACTTTCATATATAAAACTTTTTCAACCGAGTTACGGACTATTTTCCGTGATTTATCGAAGATTTAAACAATTTCTGAAATTAATAATATTTTGAAAATAGATTAGAAATGCTATGTGTACCCAAAAGTACACCCAGCCCGCGGCAGTGTGGGTCTGACGGAGGGCCCAGTCAACTGCCCAGTCAGCAGTTGACTGGTCAAAGGCCCATGTGGGACCCATCTGTCATTGACTGAACAGCTAAATGTTTTAGTTAATCTAATTAAATCATGGGGCCGAGCTGTCAGTGTCTATTAACTTAATTAAATTTAGTTTTTAGTTAATTAACTAATAGTGGGGGGTGGGGGCCACCTGTCATTAGGCTAACTCTAAGTAATAAAAAAACAAAAAGAACAGGGGCTAATCCCCATTATCAGTTCGGATGAGCCCGTGCTCGTTCAGAGAAAGGCGAGGCCATGGCCAAGAGCAGCCGGCCGAAGCAGTTGTGAGGGGCGGGAGAGCGGGGCGCGGCCTGGCGCTGGTGCGGGGCGCACGAGATGGCCGCTTGGGGCGCGGCCGACAGCTATGGCCAGCCGGAGCGAGTGCGGCGGGCGAGACGATGTGGCGCCGCAGCGATGGCGATGGCGGTGGTCGTGGCGGAGACCGCGGTCGGCTCCAGCAGTCTGGCGGCGAGAGACGAGCGGGCGGCCTTGGCGAGGCAAGCGGGTGAGCTGTCTGGCAGCACCGATGAGCAACATCACCGAGCGCGACCGGTAGCGGTAGCGTCTTGCAGCAGCAGTCGAGCCAAGGCCTACAGCGGCACTGTGAGGCGCGGTGATCGTACACGGACTGAGGGAAGGTGCGGCGAGCACGGCGACTACGGCGACGATTCGTCATGGAAATTAGAGGATGGGGAAACGACGGCTCTGGCGCACTCGGCAGCGGCGTAGTGAGCCCGGGTTGCGCTCGTGGTGGCGATTCGTCGATGACGAGGTAGAAGCGACGGCCGACGATGGGGATCGATGATTGCGACGGCGTGAGGGCGTCCCTACTCGCGCGACTTGCCGTAGACGAAGAGGGTGAAGGTGCACGTCTCCTGGACCTACTGGATAGGCGAGGGGAGGCCGGTGTCCGTGCCAACGTCGACAGCGCAGCCATGGGAGCTCTCAGACGTGGCTCGATTTGGTGGAGAATGGCACCAGAGGGGAAAATTGGAGGGAGCTAGGGTTGATGGCAGAGAGAGGGGCGTCGAGGGAGGGCTCTTGTCCAACTCTTCAACCGCGGGATGGGCGGCAGCGCGACATCCGCGTGCTGGACGGCGCACGGGCGTCCACGGGAGCGAGGTTAACAGGAGGTAGGAGGAGGCGTGAATGGGCTGGGCCGGCTGTGTACTGGGGCCATTAGGGCCCGGTCCACAGTAGTTAGCTGGGCTCCTTTTGTTTTTGTTTATATTCTGCTATTCTTTAGTTCACCTCGGTTTTGCATTATTTTGAGGTAGTACTAAATGAATTTATTTATAGGTGCAACTTTGCACGTAATTACTAGGTAGGATTCTGAAGCCACACACAAGGTCTCAATTTATTTGGAGAAGTTTCACCATTTATTTAAATTGTAAATGATAAATTAAATGCTATTGGTCCAAGTCCAAATAGGTTAATGGCATTTCAGTTACTCAACTAAGGTTGGGTCTTATATGATAATTAGTTAGTGAATATTTTCAACCCAACAAACATTTTTGTTTTACTGCTCGAAGAAATAATTTATTCAACTTATTTTAAATTTGAAAAAGGCTTTGATTTTTGGACAAGTAGCAAGCTGCATAGTAATCACGATGACATGGCCACCATTAGGGGGAGATTACTGTAGCATGATTCTCGGGGTGTTACAGTTATCCTCGTTCTAGCAGGGTTCAAGTTCTAGACTTAAGACTTGTGCTCGGATTTTTCGGGATTTATACCAGGCTTTTTGAGGGTGCGCGCGTATTGGAAGGAGTCGTTCCCATCGACAATGAAGGCGCATAGGGCTACTTCGTCAGTCTCAAGATGATGTGCTGGCTCAGTCTCTCGGAGGTGCTCATCGTGGGAAGGGTATGTTGGGTGCATTCATAGGAGTGAGTGTTTGTGCGTTTGTATGAGCGTATTTATATGTAGTGTGTTTAGGAAAATATATTAGTATATATTGCATATTTTTCGTATACACGTGAAACTTTTTTTTCATACACGTTAGATGTTTTTCGAAATGAAAAAACTAATGCCCACAAATGTGGCATCTTGCACATCGCCCACACGCCTCCATCATCACTTATTTCGCCACGTCTGAACAGATGAGATCAGCAGGAATCTTTTTGGTTTTCGGCTTAAAAATGTTTTATCTCCTAATTAAAAAATCGTATTAAAAATCCGTTTTCACCATTAAATCCGTCTCGACGAGATCTTCAAAACTAGACACCATGTTGATATGTTTCGACGAAATTTTTTTTGCCCAAAAATTGCCATGATGTTTACACAGTAGTTGCCATAATGCTTAAACTAAAGTTGCCATGTGGCAATTTTAGTTTGTAGAGCATGACAATTTTAGTTTTTTTATGATGGCAATTCCAGTACTTTGATTATGATGATTATTTTTTGTATGAACCATGGCAATTTTAAGTGCATGTATCATGACAATTTTAGTTTATGGTTCATGGCAAGTCTAGTTTCTTAATTCCCCGTTTTATAATATGTCAAAATATAATTCTAAATGTAAAAGAAAATAGCTGAAATATAGCATGGCAACTTCAGTGTAAACATCATAGCAATTCATTTGCAATAGACATGGCAACTTTTAACCAAAAAAATTGTTCAAAATATATTGATATGAGGTCTAGTTTCGAAGATCTCGTCACGAGGGATTTAATGGTGAAAACGGATCTTCAATCGAATTTTTCATTTAAAAGATAAAATATTTTGAAAACTGAAAATCCAAAAAGATTTCCACATGCATGCATGCGGTGTGTCGTAGTTTGTGTGTTAGAGCATCTCCAGCCGTTCGGTCCCACAAGGCGCAAAAAAGAGCGATCTGGGGGCGAACCGGCGCTAGTTCGGCCCCTGGGGGCGCCCTAGGTCCCAGTCACGCCCGCAGGACGCGGAAAGTTCGAACTTGGTCGTTCCTGCTCACAAAAGACGCCACAAGTCCGGCGATCGCAAGTCACAGTTCGGCATACAAAAAATTGAGCGGCACAGTTTGGCGCAACGCATCACTCGGCGGGCTCTGCCCCAGGCGTCGGCGGAGTTGGCGTGCGCGGGCTTGGCGGTTTCGGAGCTGCTTCTGCGCTGGGCGGTGTCGGCGCGGCTTCGGTGGTGTTGGGCGTCGTGGAGGCGTCATCACGTGGGCTTGGCGGCGGCGGCGTTATCGAGGGAAGCTGGTTTAGGATGAGGCCGCGCTCCGCCAAGTACCACGCTTGGACCGCCTCGTTGGTGCTCTGGAGCATGTCCGCCCCGCCCAGCAGGAAAGCCAGGTCGGTGTTTCTCTTCTTCGCGGCGACGCTGGTCCGGAGCAGGTCGAGCTTGATGGCGCTGCTCGACATCAACGCCGACCACCGTGCATCGGTCTTCTCTTCTCGAAGGACGGCACGGGCCTGCGCATTGGTGAGGCAGTGCTTGATGGACTCCTGCACTCGAGCGGTAGCCGCGTCGGTGTATTTCCCCTTCTTGGCACCTTTGTTGCCGTCCGGCCGCCCTTCCGATGCGCCAGGAGTCGCCGCGTCCGGCTTATAGGTCTCCTTGGCCTTGTCGAGGGTGCGCCGGACTTCCGCCCACTTCTCGCACTTGTCAATGCTCTTGTAGACATGGAGGTACTTGAATTCGGCGTCGCTGTTGCTGTGCCGGTACAGGGCGAACATGCGCAGCAACTGCGCGGAGGAACAAACAGTTGACGGGCGTGCACGGCGAAGAGAGGCGGGAGACCGGCGTGGCATACCTGATCCTCAACGCTGGCGCCGCTCTCCGGGCGAGCCGCGACCTCCTCGACGACCCCATGCCATTTGTTGCACGCCCCCTGGATACGCCCACAATGGTTCGCCATCGCCTTGGAGCCGCGCTGCATGTAGACGCCTTTGAAGTAGGGGTCGACGAGCTTGCGCTTGTCGAACTCGGCCTTGATGCGGTTCGAGTACATCTCGATGCTCTGGTTTGTGCCGGTGGTCGCGTCGAGGAAGACGACTTTCCATGCTTCGGCGAGGCATTCCTCCTCGTTGGACGCCCACTTGATGCGCGGCTCGCCTGACCTGGCCGCCCGCTTCTTCTTCTTGCGCCCCTTCGCCGGAACAGGTGCCGGCTCCTCCTCCTCCTCCTCGTCGTCCTCCTCCTGCTCCTGCTCCTGCTCCTCCTGCTCGTCCTCGCCGTAGACGTAGCCGAGCTGGCCGTCCATGCCGCCACTGAGATCCACCGTCTCGTCCTGGGTGACGAACCCGGGAGACGCGGCGGCCGCGACTGAACCTGCCGCGATGATGTCGTCCATGTCAGCCTCGGTCTCGTCGGTGTCGCCGAGGTGCGAGAAGGGCAGCGGGCCACGGCGGAGTGGGGCGTCGGGGAGGAAGCGTAGGCGGGCGACGAGTTGTTGTATGGAGGGTACTGCACGCCGGCGAAGGCGGGCGAGGGCGTGCGCTGGGCCGGGTGTCCATGGGGGAAGGTGACGTTTGGGTTGAACCCACCGTGCGCGTCCCCGTCAGCGTAGCCCGGCGAGGGCGATCCCATGGCTGCGGAGAGCCGACGCCTTGCTGGCCCCAGGGCGCGTACTGGGCGTGGCTGCCGGGTGGATTCATCATCCTCGCGTGAGTCGCCTCGGCCTCGGCTTGGTCCGCCGATGAGGCAGCCGCAGCCGCGCGCGCCGCATTGTCGCGGGCCTTCTTGGCGATGGCCCTGTTCCGTCGGTCAGCGGTGACAGCCTCCCATCGTTGAACTTCCGCCCTCCACTCAGCATTTGACATGCCCGGTTGCTTGGACGGCGGCGTCCTCGGCTTCCTCTGCTTCGGCTGGGCGACGGAGGCGGTCGCGGTTACCGCCGCGCGGGGGACAACGTACTTCTTCGCTGGCATGGCGGCCCGCTGGGAGGCGAGTGGGAGGGAGATTGGCGGGAGGAAGGAAGAGAATGGGAGGGAAGTGGGGGAAAAGCGGGAAGAAACGGCGGGAAGAGGCGCTCGACTCGCCGACAGGGCGGACCCACGCGCCCTTTTCGTTTGTGCCGGCGCCCCAGGCGCTCCCCAGGGCGCCGGGTTCCGCCTGGGTCCGCCGGCACTAGTTCCGGCCCGAGCCGGCGAAAAACGGGCTTCTGGGGGCGCGACTGGGCCGTTTTTTCGGTGTCGGCGCGGCAAAAACGCCTAGGGAGGGCCTGTTGGGGGCGCAGCTGGAGATGCTCTTATAGGGCGTGTGGGCGGGTTTGGCTTGTTGGGGAACGTAGCAGAAATTCAAAATTTTCCTACGTGTCACCAAGATCTATCTATGGAGAAACGAGCAACGAGGGGAAGGAGAGTGCATCTACATACCCTTGTAGATCGCTAAGCGGAAGCGTTCATGTGAACAGGGTTGATGGAGTCGTACTGCCGTGATTCAAATCACCGGAGATCCTAGTTGAGCGGACGGCACCTCCGCGTTCAACACACGTACAGCCAGTGGCGTCTCCCATGCCTTGATCCAGCAAGGAGAGAAGGAGAGGTTGAGGAAGACTCCATCCAGCAGCAACACAACAGCGTGGTGGTGGTGGAGGGCGTGGCAATCCCCAGGCTTCGCCAAGCACCAAGGGAGAGGAGGAGGAGGAGGAGGGGGCTGCACCAAGAGGAGAAGTTCTCATGTGTGTTGGGCAGCCCCAAACCTCAAGTATATATAGGGAGGGGAGGGCTGTGCCCCATCTAGGGTTTCCACCCCAAGGGGTGCGGCCAGCCCTAGATGGGGCTTGGGAGGCGGCCAGAGGGAGGGAGAGGAGGCGCCCACTAGATGGGCCTTAGGGCCCATCGCCCTAGGGTTTGCCCCTTCCCCACTTCCTGCGCCTTGGGCCTGTGGGGGCGCACCAGCCCACCGGGCTGGTCCTCCCACACTTAGCCCATGCAGCCCTCCAGGGTTGGTGGCCCCACTTGGTGGACCCCCGAGACCCTCCCGGTGGTCCCGGTACGTTACCGATAAACCCCGAAACTTTTCCGGTGACCAAAACATGACTTACCATATATAAATCTTTACCTCCGGACCATTCCGGAACTCCTCGTGACGTCCGGGATCTCATCCGGGACTCCGAACAACATTCGGTAACCACATACAAACTTCCTTTATAACCCTAGCGTCATCGAACCTTAAGTGTGTAGACCCTACGAGTTCGGGAGACATGTAGACATGACCAAGACGTTCTCCGGTCAATAACCAACAGCGGGATCTGGATACCCATGTTGGCTCCCACATGTTCCACGATGATCTCATCGGATGAACCACGATGTCAAGGACTCAATCGATCCCGTATACAATTCCCTTTGTCTAGCGGTATTGTACTTGCCCGAGATTCGATCGTCGGTATCCCGATACCTTGTTCAATCTCGTCACCGCAAGTCTCTTTACTCGTTCCGTAACACATCATCCGTGATCAACCCCTTGGTCACATTGTGCACATTATGATGATGTCCTACCGAGTGGGCCCAGAGATACCTCTCCGTCACACGGAGTGACAAATCCATCTCGATTCGTGCCAACCCAATGCAGACACTTTTGGAGATACCTGTAGTGCACCTTTATAGCCACCCAGTTACGTTGTGACGTTTGGTACACCAAAGCATTCCTACGGTATCCGGAGTTGCACAATCTCATGGTCTAAGGAAATGATACTTGACATTAGAAAAGCTTTAGCATACGAACTACGATCTTTGTGCTAGGCTTAGGATTGGGTCTTGTCCATCACATCATTCTCCTAATGATGTGATCCCGTTATCAACGACATCTAATGTCCATGGTCAGGAAACCGTAACCATCTATTGATTAACGAGCTAGTTAACTAGAGGCTTACTAGGGACATGGTGTTGTCTATGTATCCACACATGTATCTGAGTTTCCTATCAATACAATTATAGCATGGATAATAAACGATTATCATGAACAAGGAAATATAATAATAACTAATTTATTATTGCCTCTAGGGCATATTTCCAACAGTCTCCCACTTGCACTAGAGTCAATAATCTAGTTCACATCGTCATGTGATTAACACTGATAGGTCACATCGCCATGTGACCAACATCCAAAGAGTTTACTAGTGTCTGTAAACCAGTTCACATCATCATGTGATTAAGACTCAATGAGTTCTGAGGTTTGATCATGTTTTTCTTGTGAGAGAAGTTTTAGTCAACGGGTCTGAACCTTTCAAATCCGTGTGTACTTCGCAATTCTCTATGTCATATTGTAAATGATGCTTCCACGCTCCACTTGGAGCTATTCCAAATGGTTGCTCCACTATACGTATCCGGTTTGCTACTCAGAGTCACTCGGATAGGTGTTAAAGCTTGCATCGACGTAACACTTTACGCCGAACTCTTTATCGCCTCCATAATCGAGAAACATATCCTTATTCCTCTAAGGATAATTTTGACCGCTATCTGGTGATCCACTCCTTGATCACCTTTGTACCCTCTTGCCAGATATGTAGCAAGGCACACATCAGGTGCGGTACACAACATAGCATACTGTAGAGCCTACGTCTGAAGCATAGGGGACGACCTTCGTCCTTTCTCTCTCTTCTGCCGTGTCGAGCTTTAACTCTTAACTTCATACCTTACAACTCAGGCAAGAACTACTTCTTTCACTGATCCTTCTTGAACACCTTCAAGATTATGTCAAGGTATGTGCTCATTTGAAAGTATTATTAAACATTTTGATCTATCTTATAGATCTTTGATGTTTATTGTTCAAGTAGCCTAATCCAGGTTTTCCATTTGAAAAACACTTTTCAAACAACCCTATATGCTTTCTAGAAATTCTACATCATTTCTGATCAACAATATGTCAACAACACATACTCATCAGAAATTCTATAGTGCTCCCACTCACTTCTTTGGAAATACAAGTTTCTCATAAACTTTGTATAAACCCAAAATCTTTGATCATCCTATCAAAGTGCATATTCCAACTCCGAGATGCTTACTCCGGTCCTTAGAAGGATTGCTGGAGCTAGCATACCTTTTAGCATCCTTAGGATTGACAAAACTTTTCCGATTGTATCACATACAACCTTTCCTCATTTAAAACGGTAAGGAAACTCGTTTTGACATCCATCGCCAGATTTCATAAATGCAGCTTGTGCTAACATGATTCCGACGGACTTTAAGCATCGCTACGGATGAGAAAATCTCATCGTAGTCAACTCCTTGAACTTGTGAAAAACTCTTCGCCACAAGTCTAGCTTCATAGACGGTGACATTACCGTCCTTGTCCGTCTTTTTCTTAAAGATCCATTTATCTCAATGGCTTGCTGATCATCGGGCAAGTCCACCAAAGTCCATGCTTTGTTCTGATACATGGATCCAATCTCGGATTTCATGGCTTCTAACCATTTGTCGGAATTTGGGCCCACCATTGCTTCTCCATAGCTCGAGGTTCATTGTTGTCTAGCAACATGACCTTCAAGACAGGATTGCGTACCACTCAAGTAGTACGCATCCTTGTCACCCCACGAGGTACGTTAGTGACTTGATTGAAACTTCATGATCACTATCATAAGCTTCTACTTCAATTGGTGTAGGTGCCACGGAACAACTTCACGTGTGCCTGCTACACACTAGTTGAAGTGACGGTTCAATAACCTCATCAAGTCTCCACCATCCTCCCACTCAACTTTTCGAGACAAACTTTTCCTCGAGAAAGGACCCGATTCAAGAAACAATCCCTATTGCTTCCAGATCTGAATTAGGAGGTATACCCAACTGTTTTGGGTGTCCTATGAAGATGCATTTTGTCCGCTTTGGGTTCGAGCTTATCAACCTGAAACTTTTCCACATAAGCGTCGCAGCCCCAAACTTTTAAGAAACGACAACTTAGGTTTCTCCAAACGGTGTCGTCTCAACGGAATTACGTGGTGCCCCATTAAAGTGAGTGCGGTTGTCTCTAGTGCCTAACCCATGAACGATAGTGGTAATTCGATAAGAGATATCATGGTATGCACCATATCCAATAGAGTGCAACTATGATGTTCGGACACACCATCACACTATGGTGTTCGGCGGTATTAATTGTGAAACAATTTGCACAATGTCTTAATTGTGTGCCAAAACTCGTAACTCAGATATTCATCTCTATGATCATATCATAGATATTCTATCCTCTTGTCACGAAGATCTTAAACTTCACTCTGACATTACTTGAACCATTCAATAATTCAGACTTGTGTTTCATCAAGTAAATATACTCAACATCTACTCGAATCATCGTGAAGTAAGAACATAACGATATTCTTTGCATGCCTCAAAGCACTCATTGGACTGCACATATCAAAATGTGTTACTTCCAACAAGTTGCTATCTTGTTCCATCTTCTTTGAAACCGAGGCTTTTAGGTCATCTTGCCCATGTGGTATGATTTGCATATCTCAAGTGATTCAAAATCAAGTGAGTCCAAACGATCCATCTGCATGGAGTTTCTTCATGCGTATACACCAATAGACATGGTTCGCATGTCTCAAACTTTTCAAAACGAGTGAGTCCAAAGATCCATCAACATGGAGCTTCTTCATGCGTTTTACACCAATATGACTTACATGGTAGTGCCACAAGTAAGTGGTACTATCATTACTATCTTATATCTTTTGGCATGAAAATGTGTATCACTACGATCGAGATTCAATAAACCATTCCTATTAGGTGCAATACCATTGAAGGTATTATTCAAATAAACAGAGTAACCATTATTCTCCTTAAATGAATAACCGTATTGCGATAGACATAATCCAATCATGTCTATGCTCAACGCAAACACCAAATGACAATTATTCAGGTTTAATACTGATCTTGATGGTAGAGGGAGCGTGCGATGTTTGATCACATCAAACTTGGAAACACTTCAACACATATCGTCACTCACCTTTAGCTAGTCTCCGTTTATTCCGTAGCTCTTTTATTTGAGTTACTAACACTTAGCAACCGAACGGTATCTTAATACCACGGTGCTACTAGGAGTACTAGTAAAGTACACATTAACATAATGTATATCCAATATACTTCTATCGACCTTTCCAGCCTTCTCATCTACCAAGTATCTAGGGTAATTCTGCTCCAGTGGTTGTTCCCTTTATTACAGAAGCACTTAGTCTCGGGTTTGGGTTCAACCTTGGGTTTCTTCACTAGAGCAGCAGCTGATTTGCCGTTTCATGAAGTGCCCCTTCTTGCCCTTGCCCTTCTTGAAACTAGTGGTTTCATCAACCATCAACAATTGATGCTCCTTCTTGATTTCTACTTTCGCGATGTCAAACATCGTGAATATCTCAAGGATCATCATATCTATCCCTGATTTGTTATAGTTCATCACGAAGCTCTAGCAGCTTGGTGGCAATGACTTTGGAGAAACATCACTATCTCTGGAAGATCAACTCCCACTCGATTCAAGTGATTGTTGCACTTAGACAATCTGAGCACAAGCTCAACGATTGAGCTTTTCTCCCTCAGTTTGCAGGCTAAAAAAATCGTCGGAGGTCTTATACCTCTTGACGTGGGCACGAGCCTGAAATCCCAATTTCAGCCCTCGAAACATCTCATATGTTCATGACGTTTGAAAACGTCTTTGGTGCCTCAACTCTAAACCTTTTAACCGAACTATCACGTAGTTATCAAAGCGTGTATGTCCGATGTTCGCAACATCCACAGACGGCGTTTGGGGTTCAACACACCGCGGTGCATTAAGGACATAAGCTATCTATCGTCCGCATAATCGCCATGTCAACTTTCAACTATATTTTCTCTAGGAACATATCTAAGCAGTGGAACTAAAGCGCGAGCTTCGACATAATTTGCAAAGATCTTTTGACTATGTTCAGGATAATTAAGTTCATCTTATGAACTCCCACTCGATAGACATCCCTCGGTCATCTAAGTGATTACATGATCCGAGTCAACTAGGCCGTGTCCGATCATCACGTGAGACGGACTAGTCATCTTCGGTGAACATCTTCATATTGATCGTATCTACTATACGACTCATGCTCGACCTTTCGGTCTCGTGTTCCGAGGCCATGTCTGTACATGCTAGGCTCGTCAAGTTAACCCTAAGTGTTTGGCGTGTGTAAATCTGTCTTACACCGTTGTATGTGAACGTAAGAATCCATCACACCCGATCATCACGTGGTGCTTAGAAGCGACGAACTTTAGCAATGGTGCACAGTTAGGGGAGAACACTTCTTGAAATTGTTGTAAGGGATAATCTTATTTACTACCGTTGTTCTAAGCAAATAAGATGCATAAACATGATAAACATCACATGCAATCAAATAGTGACATGATATGGCCAATATCATTTTGCTCCTTTTGATCTCCATCTTCGGGGCTCCATGACCATCATCGTCACCGGCATGACACCATGATCTCCATCATCATGATCTCCATCATCGTGTCTCCATGAAGTTGTCTCGCCAACTTATTACTTCTACTACTATGGCTACCGGTTAGCAATAAAGTAAAGTAATTACATGGCGTTGTTTAATGACACGCAGGTCATACAATAAATAAAGGCAACTCCTATGGCTCCTGCCGGTTGTCATACTCATCGACATGCAAGTCGTGAATCCTATTACAAGAACATGATCAATCTCATACATCACATATCATTCATCACATTCTTCTTGGCCATATCACATCACATAGCATACCTGCAAAAACAAGTTAGGCGTCCTCTAATTGTTGTTTGCATGTTTTACGTGGCTGCTATGGGTTTCTAGCAAAACGTTTCTTACCTACGCAAAACCACAACGTGATATGCCAATTGCTATTTACCCTTCATAAGGACCCTTTTCATCGAATCCGTTCCGACTAAAGTGGAGAGGCGGCACCCGCTAGCCACCTTATGCACCAAGTGCATGTCATCGGTGGAACACATCTCACGTAAGTGTACGTGTAAGGTCGGTCCGGCCGCTTCATCCCACAATACCGTCGAAACAAGATTGGACTAGTAACGGTAAGCATATTGAACAAAATCAACGCCCACAACTACTTTGTGTTCTACTCGTGCAAAGAATCTACGCAATAGACCTAGCTCATGATGCCTTTGTTGGGGAGCGTGGCGAAATTCAAAATTTTCCACGTGTCACCAAGATCTATCTATGGAGAAACGAGCAGCGAGGGAAGGAGAGTGCATCTACATACCCTTGTAGACCGCTAAGCGGAAGCGTTCATGTGAACGGGGTTGATGGAGTCGCACTCGTCGTGATTCAAATCACCGGAGATCCTAGTGCTTGAGCGGACGGCACCTCCGTGTTCAACACACGCACAGCCCGATGGCGTCTCCCATGCCTTGATCTAGCAAGGAGAGAAGGAGAGGTTGAGGAAGACTCCATCCAGCAGCAACACAACAGGCGTGGTGGTGGTGGAGGCGTGGCAATCCCGCAGGCTTCGCCAAGCACCAAGGGAGAGGAGGAGGAGGAGAGGCATGGCTGCACCAAGAGGAGAAGTTCTCATGTGTGTTGGGCAGCCCCAAACCTCAAGTATATATAGGGGAGGGAGGCTGCGCCCCATCTAGGGTTTCCACCCCAAGGGGTGCGGCCAGCCCTAGATGGGGCTTGGGAGGCGGCCAAGAGGGAGGGAGAGGGGCGCCCACTAGATGGGCCTTAGGGCCCATCGCCCTAGGGTTTGCCCCTTTCCCCACTTCCTGCGCCTTGGGCCCTGGGGCGCACCAGCCCACCCGGGCTGGTCCCTCCCACACTTAGCCCATGCAGCCCTTCAGGTTGGTGGCCCCACTTGGTGGACCCCGGGACCCTCCGGTGGTCCCAGACGCTACCGATAAACCCCAAACTTTTCGGTGACCAAAACATGACTTCCCATATATAAATCTTTACCTCCGGACCATTAGGAACTCCTCGTGATGTCCGGGATCTCATCGGGACTCAACAACATTCGGTAACCACATATAAACTTCCTTTATAACCCTAGCGTCATCGAACCTTAAGTGTGTAGACCCTACGGGTTCGGAGACATGTAGACATGACCGAGGCGTTCTCCGGTCAATAACCAACAGCGGATCTGGATACCCATGTTGGCTCCCACATGTTCCACGATGATCTCATCGGATGAACCACGATGTCAAGGACTCAATCGATCCCGTATACAATTCCCTTTGTCTAGCGGTATTGTACTTGCCCGAGATTTGATCGTCGGTATCCCGATACCTTGTTCAATCTCGTCACCGGCAAGTCTCTTTACTCGTTCCGTAACACATCATCCCGTGATCAACCCCTTGTTCACATTGTGCACATTATGATGATGTCCTACCGAGTGGGCCCAGAGATACCTCTCCGTCACACGGAGTGACAAATCCGATCTCGATTCGTGCCAACCCAATGAGACACTTTCGGAGATACCAGTAGTGCACCTTTATAGCCACCCGATTCGTTGTGACGTTTGGTATACCCAAAGCATTCCTACGGTATCCGGGAGTTGCACAATCTCATGGTCTAAGGAAATGATACTTGACATTAGAAAAGCTTTAGCATACGAACTACGATCTTTGTGCTAGGCTTAGGATTGGGTCTTGTCCATCACATCATTCTCCTAATGATGTGATCCCGTTATCAACGACATCCAATGTCCATGGTCAGGAAACCGTAACCATTTATTGATTAACGATCTAGTTAACTAGAGGCTTACTAGGGACATGGTGTTGTCTATATATCCACACATGTATCTGAGTTTCCTATCAATACAATTATAGCATGGATAATAAACGATTATCATGAACAAGGAAATATAATAATAACTAATTTATTATTGCCTCTAGGGCATATTTCCAACATGGCTCACACCACACGTGTGGGCGTTAGCGTTGTCCTTTTCAAAAACATGTCTTTGATTTTTTTCGAATACATGTTTCTTTTCAAATACACGTTGACCAATTTTTTTAATGACATGCAACATTTTTTAAACTATGCGAACATCTTTTAATTATGTGAATATCTTTAAAAAATGTCACGAACATATTTTTTGAAACGTGTGAACATTCATTTAATTTTTTATTTTTCAAGAAAACTTTTGATATTTTTATCATCAATCATGGCAATACAACGAACACAAAAATATAAAAAATGCATCCAAATCCATATGCCACTTAGCGGCGACTACAAGTGTTAAAGCGAGTCGAAGGCGCGCCACTGTCATCACCTCTCCCTTGTCGGAGTCGGACAAAACTTGTTCTAGTAGACAGTCTTGATGTCATCGTGCTAAGGCCCTAAAAGACCAGCGCACTAGAACAGCAACCGCTGACGATGAAGCGTATCGTATATTAGAAAGATTCAACTTGAACACACTGACATAGACGAACGAAGACGGGATCCGAGCGGATCTATCAAAGACAACCACCGACCAAATCTTGAGAGATCCGCCTGAGACACACCTCCAGATGCCCAAATAATGGTAGACGGGCCACCAAGATGGAGGCTAGACGCGAAGAACCTTATTCCGTATTCAAGGAGCCACCATCGTCTAGTCTATCTAAACAGAACACAAACCCTAAAGAAAACAAAAACAAAGCTCTCCACGGCCAAGTGCCGGGACAACCATGCCCAAATGGCCTAAGGCCACAAGAGATGATGCAAATCTCCGCAGCCGCCATCGAAAGGTAGAAACCCTAGCCGTTGTTCACTTGGAAGAGAGGTGAATGGGTCTTTTAATTTATATTTTCTTAATACCATCAACATTTCTAAAAAGTTACGCGAACACTGTTTAACACCGCTGAGCATTTTCCAAATACTACATAAACCTTTCAAATATAAATATTTAGCAGCTACGCTTCTTGAGCCGGCCCATTTACAACAGTGCTGCAGGCAAGCTCGAGTTACAAGAGACAGTCTTTTACCCAAAGAAAAACATTTCATGATTTTTTTAGAATCACGTTCTCCGAATTAAGCAAGACTAGTCGCTCCCACGGCATATCTTCAGGCGCTGGTTAATATGTACTAGTGGTTGGGGCGCCACCCGGTGGCGCCGCCTGAGTGAAAGTTGGGGCGGTGCCAGGTGAGAGGCGCCCCTTTCTCGTTCTTGTTTGCAAAAGCAATGCTAGCCTGCTTTCAACATTTTAAGTGAAATATCCTCTCAACATTTATTATAACAAGCTTAATAGCATCAGAGTCAAAGGAGTTAATTTGGTACAAGAAAAAGAGCCGACAGAAAAATCCTCACCAAAGCCACAAAGAGAAATAAAATACAGTGCTAGCTACTGGCAAAAAATAGAGGTAGATTGGTATAGCTACAACAAGCAAAGATCCTTTAGAATGACCTTTCATAAGACTACTTGACTACTTGCAGACTTTCAATCAACAATACTTGGCTACCCGTAGACTTGTTTTTTCCTGTCAAATAGTCCTCTTGTAAAGGGTTACCTCCTTCAGTAGTTTTACAATAGTTTCACCAACTGGATCATTTTTGTGTTTTTGTCAATCCCAGCAATCTTCATAGCTAGTCAATTGATTACTCCCATGTGACCATCCATCCATGAGAGACACACCTGTAATTGAAAAGCTTTCTAAAAGAGGTCAAACTCACGAAATTGAAAACACACTGCATTATCAGGAGATATATCATCTAACCAAGCAGCAGCGGGGAAAACACCACCCCAAAAATCATTTTCCACGTCTTCCTCGTACCCACTGCCCATGATGCTTACCTATTTAGAGAAGAAGTGTCAAGAGATGCTTATCTGTTGTGGTACTAAACAAAAAGATGATGAGAAATAGGAAGAGGTTGTAGGTTGCTACCTGCTTCCCATTAACCTCCTCCTCTCCTCATCAGGTCACCATCCCTGCTTCCTCACGCCGCCGAGACTGCACACTCCCTGGTTGGTTCCTTCAATGCGTGGCAACAAGAGATGGTTATGCTATTAATATTCCTATAAACTGAAATATCTGAGAAATTGCGGGCATGATTAGTAACACATCACAATTCAAAATTAACTTCTAGCTTGCACACAACTGCTACCTCCACCCAGGCTTAATCCATCTTGGTGAACGAAATTAAATCAAGTTAAGCAAGCATCACTCATGCATACAATCTTCTGCTCCTTCAGATGGACGAAATTAAGTTAAGTTAAGCAAGCATCACTCATGCATACAATCTTCTGCTCCTTCTTCTGTACTTGCACCATCTGGGGAAGAAACTTAATATGTTAGCATGTTCGCAAGGGCTGAGACATTTTGGTTACGCAACCATCACTCAAAAAAATAAACAAGTAGCATGGGTCTGCATTAATAATCATATAATTTATACCAAATAATAAAGAATGGTTAAGAGGGCTCCCTGGTACTCATATCTAACATGATTACAATATGTGCAATAAATTAACATGTCGTTGTCAACCTCAAGCTACTAATTATTCTACTAACAAACTAAAAGTGCAAAGTAGACATCACCATCCCTGAGCCTATAAATTATACAATGTCTAGAGCGAAGAATAAACATACGTTTTTCTCGACCTTGATGGGAATATAGGCACCAGCAAAAATATTAAGGCTTAGCGGAAATGTTTAAAAACTGTACCTTTCAACAAGTGCTAATACTTGGCGCCCCATGTCTTCAATTGCTGATGCCTGTGTTTTCGCAAAAAAAAAATTGTTGATGCCTGTGAGTTTAATTATTAGTGGACCATCAGGCACAATTACAGAAATATCACATGAGTACGCATACCTTTGATTCTAGGTTCGCCTAGATTGCTGATTTCGCTGATGCTTTAGCATGGTCTGGTTGGGTTTGGTCAACTGCAATAAAAAACAAAGTTTCAGCCAATAAATGAACCATAAAAAACTCAATGACTGATGAATATATATGCCCTGAATATCGAATGTGAAGATTAACTTCCTTTTCTTGGCTTCTTGTCGCCCTGCATACTCTTGAAATTGCATCTAAACCTTTTTCTTGGCTTCTTGATGTCTCACTGTTAGCAGTCATAGAGATCCAACATGGCAAGTCAATTAACTGAATAAATGAATAACACTGACAGTTTATGATCTTAAATATATAACCAATAAACCATGGGGTGAATATCTTCTCTATTCAGAAGGTATATAAATTATGGTACTTTTGTTGCACTGCCTATTAAAGTCAAATCTTACGTTTGCGCAAAAAAAATTCACAGCTTACGTTAAGCATCTATTACAGTTACAGTAGTACCATGGTTACCAATTTTGAGCTATTTCCAAAGAGGATACAACAATAAGCTAAAAGCATGAACCATTAGTTTTTCAGCATGTACACCATGAGCTTTCAGCATTATAGCAGTGCACACACATGAACCTTCTCAGGCTGAGGCGCATCACTGTTTATATGGCTGCTGTATAACACTCATGGTGCCGAGATAGAAATAAAACTATAAGGTACACTGATTTGAGTGCCCATCAATGGCAAGGGAAACGATGTGTTGTGTCTGAGTGATTACATATTTGTAATCTCAGTGGCCACCTCATATTTGTTAGCAGTGTCAATCTCTGATCTCTAAGAGAACATATATCCGCTTTATCCTTGGGATAACTAAACAAAGTATAGTGGTTACCCAATTAAATCCCTTCAACATATATAAAGACCGAACAGAAAATTCTCAGGCGGTTCCAACTTGCCAAACCAACCTGAAAGAACTGTGATTTACATGATAGTTGCAGCTGGCAACAAGTATAGTATGACCATTATGCTCTTACACGGCAATATCATCATCACTTAGGTGCATGAGTTTGCCACTCACCTCATAGATATGGTCGAGTCAGTCTTTCGAGTAAGGCCATAGTGTAGAAACCACACTTCGATGGTCTTACAGCCCATACCTTTCATTTCTTTTACCATCATCCTGTAAATAGTAACACTCAAAAAATTAAGGCCAAAATATTCGATACTATAATCCAAAGCTTTGCAGAACTAATCTTTGCAACAAAACCAACATCAGTACCACTGTATATTCTGCAAAACAAGCAGAAGTGACACATTTTTCTTCAGAGTTCTTACAAGCAGGCATATACTTGAGAGAATCAAAATTGAACAGCTAAAGGACATGGGGTGAGAATTTTTACCTGCAACTGGTTGAAAGACATAGTCTTCTTGAATTCCTTGACGTTGTAGGGGACGAGTGGTAGACGAACGCGGCTAGGTGCTACCCGAGCCCATGTCCTGAAAGATGGCATGGCGCGGCTCTTTGCAGAAGTCCATGTCGATCTTGTACCGCAGCTGCCTGTGTGAGGTCCTGGACGAGGTCATGCATGGGGGAGGAAGAGCGATTCCACGAGGGCCCGTGCATAGCAGAACGGCTTGGCAAGGAGGTGTGCGGGAGAAGACCTGGTCGGGCGATGCGTGTTGATGTTGCGCCTCCTCGCTGGTGACGCGGTTGCCGTCGGTGATCGTGGGGGACGACGTCTCACCTTACCGGCCATAGACAAGAGAAAAGGGCGAAGGCAGCGCTAAGCGCCGGATCTGGTCAAGGATGCTGCTTGTGCGAGGTCGCGGCCTCTCTGATCTCCTCCCGGTGGCTCCCTAGATCCGACGACGGTGAGAGAGAGGAGGATAAGAGGCGGCGGCTGTGTTGACGTGTGAAACGAGATGAGGTCCGCGTTGCTTCACCATGGCATAGAGATGAGGAGAGGGGAGGGGCGGGGCGGCGGCGGAGAAGAGGAGGGAGTGGCTGCGGCGAGGGAAGGGAAGATGTGAGGTTTTCCTTCGTGAGGAAGGCAAATCGGGAGGGTGTTATCTTGTCACTGACACACAAAGAATATTTTCTCCAATCAAAGCGAGGCGCTCCTGCCCAACTTGTTCGCCAGCTCGATTTTTCTTTTGTCGTACCTGTGCCGACGTGGCTAGCGCAAGAGATCGCTCATGATGCACACGTTAATGCTTCTCGATTGTGCAAACGGGCGCACACACCCCCTCGCGATGGGCTGGCCCACCTGTTTTTTTTCTATTTTTAATCAGCAAAAAAGCCGCACGGGACAGGGTTCAGCGAACTGTGGTAGCCACTGGGCTATCTTCCCCGCGATTGTACAATTACTTTTTTCTACTTTATTTTCTTCCTCCAGTTTGCGGGTTTTAATTTTTTTCCTTTTTCTCTCTTCTTTGTTTCCTTAAGTCCGTTTTTTCAAATTAGTGATTTGTTTTTCAAAATCGATGAACTATTTTCAAACTCATGAACTTTTTACTCAAAATTGATGATTTTTTTTCCAAAATCCATAAACTTATTCCTATCCGCGAACCTTTCTCTAAATTGAATGAACATTTTTTCATATTCGTCGAACTTTTTCAGGTTTTGTGATTTTTTTTCAAATTCGATGAGCTTTTTTTAAATTAGATGAACATTTTCCAAAATCAAATGAGCTTTTTTCAAATTTGATGAATTTTTTTCAACCGATGAACTAATTTTAAATTTGATGATTTTTTGTTTCAAATTCGATGAACTTTTTTCAAATCAGTGATAGTTTTTTGAATTTCGTGAATATTTTTTCTTTAAATCGATGAACTTTTTTGAAATTTAAGAACTTTTTGGAAATTTATAATCTTGTTTCAATTTGTGAAATTTTTTACGAAATGGATGAAATTTTATTGAATGGGTAACTTTTTTCAATTTCCCCTTTTTGTACTTTTTGCAGAAAGTCAAAGGTCAACGGGTCGACATTGACCTGATCGAATGAAGCTGTGGGCTATTTTAAGGGATAAGAAGCTGGGCGGCTGTGTGCTACGAGCCGGGTCGTGTCTGACAGGCCGACCCATCAGAGCTGGGTGCCAGTTGGTCTCGCCAGCGCCTGAAGCGCTGCATAGGAGGGAGGAACTAAGGAAGGAGCGCCCGTTTGGGAGCCTCCCCAAGGGTGGCACGCTCTCAGCTGCCGTCACGTGTCGCGTCTTTTCTTTGAATTTTTTCTACACGCATTTTCTGCTTTCTAGGTGGTTTTTTTCACCTTATTGATTTTTTGCCGCTCTTTCTTAGCTTTTAAAAAAATATATTATTTTTTGCATGAAAAATAATTTTTTTTGCTTTCGCGAGAGGCACGGATTTGTTTTTGTGAGAGGCATGACCGTGCCTCTCGAAAATGAAAAAAATTGTGTTTTCTCTGTTTTTCCTTCCGTGAGAGGCACATATTTGCTCCGGTTTGGTTTTTTCTCCGACTTTTTTCTTAAAAAAAGTTTGTCAAAATTTATCAACATGGGATCTAGTTTTGAAGATCTCGACGTGAGGAATCCAACGGTGACTGCTTCAAGATTTGGACTCACGGCTTATGAGATAAAACATTTTAAATAAATGGATCTATGAAAAAAAGAAACTCCCAGGTTGCGACAAGTGGCGCACATGCTGTCCGCCACTTGTTGCAACCTGGAAAGATGTGAGTGGCCTTTTCAAAGAGTGCTCTTTTTTTTAAGGGTACAAGGAGTGCTCCTTAATTTATTTATTTATTTTGAGATGAAGTGGTGCTTAATCAGTGATTTCGTGTGCACCCCGCTCCCACATTATTGGGCCAGATTTCAACCGCGGCAGGTAACGACTGAGGCCCAAGACGAGAGAGTTTGAGGATTTCATTTTACAAACACGCAGTTTTTCTTCAGATATAGAAAACCCAAACACTGGATAGGAGGGCCAAAATTAGGATTGACAGTAGGAGTAGGATTTAGGGGGAAAGTAGAGGGGGGACACTGCAGATCGAAGAAAAGCACAGCCGCCGCCGATGAGCGCGACGGAGAAGAGCACGGAGGGGGAGGGGGAGGGGGAGGGGGAGGGGTCCCAGCGCGTGGAGGCGTTCCTCGACATCCTCGGCCGCGTCCCCATGGGGGAGGTGGAGGGGGCGCTGACCTCCTGCGGCGTCGGCCCGACGGCGGAGGCCGCGGAGCAGGTGCTCAAGTCCGAAACCTGCTACTCCCGCCCCAAATCGGCCGTCCGCTTCTTCCGCTGGGCGAAGGCGTCCGTGCAGCTCACCCCCTTAGCCTGGAACCTCCTCGTCGACATCCTCGGTAAGGCCGCCATGTTCGATCCCATGTGGGACGCCGTCCTCTCCATGAGCCAGGAGGGCGGCCTCCTCTCCGTCGCCACATTCGCCTCCATGTTCGCCTCCTACTGCGCGCGCGGCAACTTCAAGGAAGCCGCCATGGCCTTCGACGTCATGGAGCGCCACGGCGTGACGCCGGACGCCGTTGCCCTCAACTCCCTCCTCGCCGCCATGTGCCGCCGGGATGGCGGCGGGCAGGCCGCGTGGGAGCTTTTCGAACGCTACAAGACCACGGTCGCGCCTGACGCGGACACATTCGCGATACTGCTCGAGGCGTGGGAGAAGGAGGGGAACGTCCAGCGCGCCAAGAGCACCTTCGGCGAGATGGTCGTTCGCGTCGGGTGGGACGCCAGCAACATGCCTGCCTACGATGCTTTCCTCTCCACGCTTGTGCGAGGGGACCAGTTCAACGAGGCATTGAAGTTCCTCCAGGTGATGCGGACCAAGGGCTGCCTCCCGGGGCTCAAGTTCTTTGCCAACGCGATTGACCTTGTCGTCCGCAAGGGAGACCACGCCAATGCTATTGCTATCTGGCAAATTATGGTCGCGGATGCAGGACTGGTTCCCAATCTCCCAATGTACAACGCCGTAATTGGCCTCTGCTCTAGTGTCGGTAACACCGACTACGCCTTCCAGATGCTCGATGAAATGCCCTTAAATGGGGTCTTTGCAGATTCTGATACATATAATTCCATACTTGAGGGGCTCATCAAGCAGCGCAAGGCTCGTGAGACAGAAGGTTTCCTCGTGGAGATGAGCAAGAACGAGCAGCTGCCCTCCTCCTCCAACTGTGCTGCTGCTATCAGCTTATTTTGTCAGGAGTTTAACCCATCTGCCGCAGTTGACGTGTGGCACTGCATCGTGGAGCACCAAATTACTCCGGCTGAGGAATCAGCCAAAGAGCTAATAGCTGGGCTTCTCGACTTTAGCAGGTTCGCCGAGGTGAAGAAATATACCGATCAGATGCTTGACATGGGAATTGAGTTGCCCCAGCCCACCATTGAAAAAATGAAGCGAGCATTTTACAAGGCTGAGAGGCATCACACATATGACCAAATTGCACGAAGGTTGAAGCGGCGGTAACAGCACATTGATGGTATAATTCATTAGGTATGTCTTCTTTCATTTGGATGCCACTGGTTGTTTTGGTGATTGCCATTTATTGTGTGAAACTACCAATTTTCATGACCTTATGTCACTTCCTCATTAGGCCTCAAGGTAATTAAACTACTTGGAACTATTATTCCAGATTACTACTTTCATGGCCTATATATTGTTAGCCCTATCGGCTATATATTCATTTTGAGAAACCATGAGTCGTCAGGCTCCACTGCTTGGAAGTTTTGTTTGAAAGGAGGCAGACTCTAGTAGTTGCATTGCCTAATTTTGGGAAGTCTGACTTTTTCTGCTATGTCCCGTGGTTAGGGAGGGTGGAGATGGTGTGGCTAGGGGTTGGAGGAAGAGAGGATAATTTTGAGGAGGAGGATGGCTGATAAACGGGAGAAATTAGACAACTTCATTCTACTTTATCCAACAGCCAGGCTCACCTTTATATAGATGTGAGGTCAGGCCGGGCTGGGCTTGGGATTTGAGGTCAGGCTTTGCAAAGCCCGGCCTGAACCAGGCCCGACCTGGAGGATGCCCAGGTTTACTTGAAAGGCTTGGCGGTTGGAAGTATAGTCTTCGCTCTTGTTTATTATTCGTAACATAATAATTGTTAGCCCACATCTATACCTCCGTTTACTAGTGCATGAGCAAAAATTTGTTGTCCTTCCATCATAGGGACACCCATCTCACATGATAACCGCATTACCCATGTGTAAAACCCCAATAGGGAAGGTATACTCCTAGACTCCTAGTTTGTACTTGCGGTTATGTTTGTGGCAAAAAGCTATGCTTGGAAGGTAAACACACACAAGCATGGAAACCCAAGATGGCAATTTGCCCATGGGTATTTCGCAATTTTTCCCCATGAGTAAGACTATGGGCACGATTCTTTTCCCTTGGCCCTTGGTAACTTGGTTAGACAATATCCAACGGCGTCGCCCACTCCCTCGTGCTCATTTGAACCGGGCTTTCCAGACAAAAAAGGCCTCCAACGGGCTCCCTACTCCGGCCCTATCTGTCTGATAGTTCGAAATCCCCTATCGTAGTGTTAAATGAAGGGGAGTAGGGGAGTCCGGTCTGTCCGCCACGTAGGCCACATACACCGGAACCCCTTCCCGTCCCCACTCCACCCTTCCTTCTCCACTCTATTTGCTCGCGTCCCACCTCTCACTTCGGTGGCCATCGTCGTAACCCCACCCCGACGGTCGCTGCCGCCCCCTAGCTCGATCGCCGCGTTCCCACCTCGACTCGAGCCCGCTGCCCCAGTCCATCCTCCACATGGATCTATCCAGCCACACAGATGTGTCCGACATGGACTCCAAGATGTTCGAGGCACTGCCGGCCATGCTCGGGATGAACTTGGAGAGCCTAGCACGCAAAAAGCATAGCACCAAGCAAAAGGCTCAAGCGGCAGCTCCTCTAGATCGCGTCCATGCCATGCTCGTACCTGCACTTGCACTTCCGGCTGCCCAAAGAAGGAATAGATGAAATTGAGAAGAAGAGATGGCAAGTGCCAAAAGAGATAGAATGAAGGAAGAAAAGAAGGACAGAAGGTTCAACACATTCATGGAGATACAAACAAAGATTGTTGATATTGAGAATGGGGAGGATTGCACTTGAAAGAGAGGAAGTTGGACTGGCAAGGTTCATCGAGGAGTCGAGGGTCATGTTCACCGACACTACCATCATGGATGCCGATGCGCTCAAGTGGGTTCCGCTGGATGCCTAGCAACATCAATGCACGCCATGAAAATGACGATGTACATTGTTTCATTCGGTTTGTTCAATCTGAATCATGAACTTTGATTGAATTGTTTGTCATGCATAGTTTATCTTAAAATTGTTTGTCATGATATATCTACCGTTGAATTGTTCTTGATTGTTGCAAATGGATGAAAAATTTGAGTCTGAGAAAACGAGGGCAGGGGGATTTGGGGCGTCGTTGTTTACCACTTTGTCCCCTTAGGGGACACCATTTGACCAACACCCTTGGAGATCCCCTTAGTCATGGGTTGGACATGTGTCTAATTTGTTTGCAACCAGTTACACGGGTAATATTTTAATAATTAAGTAAATATTTTTTGTTTCATATGACACGTTGGCCATCACGGATGTATCACATATATTTGTGAACCTTGACTCATATGGTACTATTTGTACATGCCGAGATGACCTGATAGGTACCAACGGACATGGATACCCATCGGGTTTAGGCATAGCCGCATAGGCATGATTGTCTTGCCATGAGTGGGCGATGAGCACCCTTGTGGGCATGGGTTTGATATTGCTCCTTGTGCCAATTCCTGTGCGTGCTCCACTCGTTTAGCTGCCAACATGTATTTTCCATTGACATATGAAACTAGGTCGTTCTTGTGATGTCTCCACACAATGTCATGTGAATAGGCTACTAACTCCACGGGGATATCGTGTACTGTGCTCCTTACCATCTGCAGTGACAATGCGCTCCCTATCTCGTCTGTGTCATTGCCTCACTTAGGCATTGTTGATTCCTAGAACCATGAATCCACAATGACTTCACTTGTTTGTTTTTTTGTGGCATTCTTGTATTGTAAACAAACGACCAAGTTTTTCTTCAGAGGCCCAACACATGTGATTTCTAGAACCCTTGCATTCAATTTTAGTTGTGTTCTTGGGTAAACGGGCTTCAAGGCATGCCCATGGGCAGTGGGCACCTCCCGTTGACAAGCATGTCAAGTGTCTATGCTTGTCTGTGGAATGCATGACTGGCACTTTCATGTTGTCGATGTTTGTTTGCAACATGAAAGTGGTTAGGATAATTTCCGACCGAAACCGTTTCCGAATCCGTTTTCATATGATACGGTAAGAGCTTTTTGACATACGAACATAATCCGGTCTGAATCCGAGTCCAATTGATAGGATATGGTACTAATATACCAGGCCGTAGGATAATTCGTTTTTCCTAGTCGGATAATCCAACCTTTTAAATATGGATATACAATTTATGCATGAAGAAGTTTTGAGTATTAAATAGCAATATGTGAATGTTATCTTTGCTTGTGAAACGAAACATGCTTTTTAGTGATCTATTTGGCTTATTTTAGTATATTTTAGTGCTTTATGTGTGTTTAAAGTGTATAAGTATTAATACTTGCTCATTGTTTATTTATAACTTTAGGGCAAAGCATTTATATATTTCTTGTATATGCATGTGGTATATGACCGTTTTTTATCCGGTTCCATTCCGTTACCTTACCAAGTTTTAATCTCCATAATCCGCTATTTGAATTCGCATCGGCGCCGCTCCCGAATCTGACAATAAATATGCAATAGGATAAGGTATGAGCATTATCTATCCGAATCCGATTCGGTTTCATCCCTACTAAGAACAATACAAGGAATGTACGTAGATTTTTGTGACAGGGGTCGTCACCTTAGGTTACCAGATGGACACAAGACATAAGCTTTACCCAGATTTGGGCCCTCGCGTGATGAACAATAACCCTACTCCTGCCTATATAGGATTTATATCCAATAGAGATTACAACCGAGTGCACAATGCCGTGTCTGGCGAGTTGGAAGCCGAGTTGCCAAAGTTGAAGGTAGATGACCTAGACGGAATGTCTAGATCAGACATGCTAATTAGCTATTATATGCTTCTAGGGTTTCTAGAGTCGAACGAGTCCTTGTTCCTGCAAGTCGAAAAAGTCCATGATCTTAGTCGGTGGCCACCTTCCTTCATGTCCATCATCTTGATGCACATGCCTTGGACTCCCTATTTGGTAGTTGTATGACTCCATTTTAGGGAGATTCGGGGCGGCATGCCTAGGGGAATCAACCACCCAAGTCCATGATCTTAGTCGATGGCCACCTTCCTTCATCTCCATCATCTTGATGCACACGCCTTGGACTCCCTATTTGGTTGTTGTATGACTCCATTATAGGGAGATTTGGGGCGGCATGCCTCGGGGAATCAACTGCCCAAATACGGGACCATCCGACCGTGCGCAAGTAGGCAAATATGGCCCATTTTAGGACATGCGCATCATGGGCAAGTGCCGAATCATCTTTCCCTCGACGCATGGGCAACCATGTATGCAACAACACGCCTAACTTACATCCCTATATCCTCTTCTATTAAAACACAGATAAGTAGATACCCTTGCCATCTTGCAATTTTGTGGTCACAGGCAGTTAATGTTTCAACCTACATTCACACAACATTAAGGCTTCCATCAATATCTCGCGTGATCAACTATGGCGTTTATTAGATGGTGACCCTGCATGGTGGGGAAAATTGCTGGGCAGCCAAAAGCGGCAGGGCCCACCTAACTTTTTCTCTCTTCTATGAAACCCCTATGGATGTGACACTCTCCCCGGTCTTCTCTTTCTCGTGGAAATTTGAAATTTCTGAAAGTTTTGAAAGTCCATTTTTTGGAAGTTTGAATTTTTGAAAAGACAACAATTTTAAATTTTCCAAAAGTTCAGAATTTTCCAAAATATTGGAAATTTGAACTTCCAGCAAGTTCAAAATTCTAAAATGTGGGGGAAAGTGACCCGCCAGAGAATAAGCTGGTGGGTGAGCGCCAAACAGCCGCCCCTTGCTTAAAGATCTTGGTTCTGAACTTATAATAATCTGAGTAGAACGTTGTGCCACCCAAATGTTAATGCTTGGAACCTGTCGTATGGTTGTGGGCGCCTTTGTCATTGTTGGGAACTAGGCACATATGCCCATTGCAAGACGTGACCGCTTGTACCAAACCGCACTGAAGGACAACACCATGATTTGAGAGCCGACGCCACTAGGGGTTGACTCCTTGATGGCAGGACCTTGTGGGGCGATCGAATACACCCCCCGGCACGCGCTGTTATACACACTTTAATATATGAGTTAGAATTTCTACATTAATAACCTAAATTTGCAAGCATGGTAGATATTAATAAGTACCTAATGAATAAAGCCGAATTAAATCTAAGGTTCTATTCGATTCAAAGTATCTTTTAGGATTGTATCCATAGGATTTTTTTTTCTTTCTTATTATGAAGGCTGTTTGATTTGTAGGATCGTAATCCCTTTAATTTTTTCCTAGGGCATTTCCTACTGTCTCATGCTTCTGAGAAAAGTTATTGTCGTTTTCCTATGGTACACTCAAGCATTCATTGATACAAATTCTTATGGTTGTCAAACCTACTGGATACAGGAAGTCATGGCATTGTACTCCCATATTTTTCCTATTCCTGTGTTTTTTCATGGTGCTTTTTGAATCCTGCTAATCATAGGGGCCTAATGTATAATTCCCATATTTTGTTCTTCCACGAGGCTTATGATGGCAGGAATGCGGCCTTCCTTTGGTAGCACTAGAAGTGTAGGGTATGGTAGCTTCGACAAGCTAAAAAAACACACAACAGTGGCAACCTTATATTGAGGGGAATCGTTAAGAGGTATATAGAGGAGCATGTGGGATCGGCAGTGGCACGGGATCCACTTGATCCGTCAAAGTCGACGGTTTGTTGTTGGTTTGGGGTATGGGCTCATTTTTTTTGTTTAATATATGTGGTGGACTAAGCAGTACGCAATTGTACATGGGAAAGTAGCCGTTGCTTTTTTGGCGTTGAGGTAAAAACCTAGCCTCCTACACTGGCAAGAGTATATTCTTAAGACTAGCTTCACTAAATTCTCTCCTTGCTGATTATGCCATGTATGTCTTGGCGCTAATAAACAAGTAGGGGGAGTAAACTGCACAGTAGGTTCGCAAACTTGCCTTGTTGGATCAGTTTAGTCCAATAATTTACAAAATGTGAATTCAACAGCCTAAACATGGCAAAGTGCTTGACCACCAATCTAAATGAGGCAAAGTGCACCCCCCCCCCCCCCCACCCCTTCTTCTTTTTTGGTTCCGGAAGTACGCCGCTACCTCTTTGCCCCATTTGACTGCATTGCGCTCTCTCATTTTATTGCTGTTGCTTGGGTCGTAGACATGGCCAGCCACCAGCATCTGTCTCAGCCAAGGTGAGAGAGTGGGAAAGAGATATGTTGAATGAGGGAGAGAGAACGGCTGAGAAATAGAGGAAGAGGTGATGTTTTTATTTTGGACAAATGTCAGCTTAGCTAGTTTTTTGTCTTGCGTGGCTTGCATGTTGGTGGAATTGGACCAAAGATGCACCACTGTCAATTTTAGCATGCCCACTTCTTTAGAATGTCTGTTATTAAGTTCAGGTTTGTGTATTTATGTGACTCTGTTGCTTAGCTGATTTTTTAGTGTTTTAACCTGGACAGCATAAGTTGGGCACCTCTTGTGGTGCTTTCAAGCAATCAACTTCCGATTTAAGCACCAAATGGTCCAAAATCAATATGTTTTACTTTTATGATGGTGTAGTTTTACATGGAAAAAAACTAATCTGAAGATACATGAAAGATTAGTTTTACTTACGTGAATAGTAGCATTTGTCCTCTTTTCTTCTGACTTTTTAATTATCGTTTGTCATATTTCTCAGTTTAATTACTCTTGAAGTATGAATTTAAGAGTGAAATTTTATTATACATAGATAGGACAAGAGTGAACCGCTATAGTGCAGGAGTGCACCACAGCACTGCCGGAGCTATGTGTTGGTAAAATCGGCCGTGGCCCGCCCAGTTCATAGCAATTATAGTGGATATTAAGAGTAAACTCAGCCATGAGGTTGAAAATAATCGGTCTTCCTTCGTACCGGCCCGCCCAGGTTTGCTACTGTAGCTCTGCCACTGCACCACTGGCAGTGATCGCCTAGCATATGTTAATAACCTGGTCATAGCAGTAGCAGTAAAATCGTGGGTGTTCAAAATACCTGTCAAATCGTTTTGTTTTTAAGGATAAATCATCTGGATAAGAGCATTGATTATTTCTTCACTTGCTGGACTCATTGGCATGGATAAGAGCATCAAATCAGTGTAGCAGCCTCTTTCTGGAACGACCTGCCTTACGGCCAGAAGTTTGCATTTTCTTTTCCCAATCTTTCGCTCGCTCAACTCTCCTTGGTTCTTCTGCAGAAACGAGCGAGACAGAGAAGCTGCAGGATGAGGTTTCATGCTGCCAGAGCAAGCTGTGGTACGTCTTCAAAGTGGAAAGTGGATGGAAGTCTTTGGTGCAGCAGGTACAGGTTCTGGATGTTGTTTTGCGCCAGTGGTTGTATGGAAGATGCTTCCTGGAAGTATAGCATTGTACTGTTGTAGTACTTGGCATGGAAGAGCAGTTTCTGAGATAGCTGTAATGCTGTACTTCGCATTAACTGGAGTAGTCTGTTGCCTTTTCTTCTGCAGTGTTTGTTTGACTGTTGATGGAAAGGAATAGGGAGATTCCCTTTCTCGCCCAAATATAAAAAGCTTCTGAAAAACCGAGGTAGATTCAGGAGCACAGTAATCTATTTTGCCAGGTAGGATGCCCAAATAGGTTTTGATACCCATATTTTCAGTTTTTATTAGGAGCTCAGTTGACGACCCATTGAACCGAACACACCCTAAGAGCACCACCAGTGTTGCACAGAACTTGGGCAGGGCATCTCACTTCCCTTGTTTCCGGAAGGGCACAGCTCACCATCCTTGTAAATCAAGTGTCAGTCCGACATGGGATGTTTTCAAAATTTCCCTGGAGTTACGATGGAGCTGTTACCTTGTTATGTCATCCTGTTTTACTAGCAGGCCACCCGTTCGATGGACAGTGTGCAAGATGATCTGTCCCTTTCCACATGGGAGTGAACTCCCGCTTTGTTTTATAAGCAATTTGAAACGACAAAGAACGCATTGTCCTTCATTGCTAGCGCAGTTGCTGAAACGCATCAAATAATTCTGCCTGAATAGGACTCCAGCCGTCAGGCTCATCTCAGCCATAAAGCTACTCAAAAAAAAAAAAAAAAAGCTGTGTCATCTTCACTGGTGTGTTTGTCTGGTCGGTCCTTGTTTTTCTTTTGTGCGTATACTATTCATCAATGGCTAATGGTGCACCCGCTCTTCCCCGAGTTCCATGCGCATGTACTCATGTGCTAGTACTACCAACAGTTCTATCGAATGATTGATCTTAGGGGGCGGCTGGATAGGGCACAAAATTTGTTGGCTCCATGTTCAGCGCCCGACGGATGTGACTGTGACCGCACTCACAACACGTACACCTACTCCACCCACGTTGAACTGCTAGCAAGATCAAAGCCTATGCGGATATGGTAATGCAGCAGCCGTTTAGGCCTGAGTCACCAGCAGGCAACACGCGTGAGACCAAAGGTTCCATTTGCCAAATGGCCTCTGCCGTCGGAGGGGCATGTGACCGTGATATGCTTCATGTTGAATGGGGCGCTGGAACGGTGATGTCTGACCGGTTTAATTCCGGGGGAGGTCCCGTGCCTTCGAGTTTGGACCATGTCTCTCATCCGGAGTTAGCCGAGACGTTGGCCGTCAGGTATATGCTATGACAATAGTCCCCTTTTTCGAATTGTTAAGGGGTTCCCCTAATTTCATTTCTTGGAATGAAACTCATACTAACACAAGTCAGTGTGGTGTGGACCATTCCCCTAGAACGGTTTCAAAGTTTAAAACAGCCGCATACAAGGACCAAATGGTTACTACTATTGTATTTCTTCCTAATTACCTCTTGTCAAAAACCATCGCTATTCCCCAACTTCCATAATCACTTGCTTAGAATGCAAACATTCACAATGTGCAAAACAACTATACCTAGTCCACCTTGCTCTAAAGCTTGACAAACTCCAGACCATCTTCTTGCCACAACAATCTTTTCATGAAAAGCTCTATTTTATGTAGGGGCTCTTTAGGAATAGTAAACATTGACATAATGTGATAGAGATATTACTCAGACATGATTTAATAAGAATTATTTTACCCCCATAATCTTAAACTCTACCTTGCTAAGTACCTAGTCTACCCTTAATCCTATCCTGAAAATTTACTCTAGTAATTGTTCCTCGACTTAGAAGTATGAATGGGAATTCCCAAACATTCCATGGGCAAAGTCCCATCAGTATACAAGTAAAAAAAACATATCAATACCGTCACTAGCAACCGCAAAACAACAAATGTCACTTAGCCTTCGAACCAGACAGATGCGCAAAAATGCATAAGATGGATTTAAGCATCTTAGCATTATCCTCATTCGCTTCTATGAAAAGAAACATTGCCATCAACATACTATAACATAAGATTAGTAATAACCCTACTAATGATACCTTGTGTTTAGATCTACAAGTAATTTCTTGTAACACATCTACGACAATATTAAACAAAATGGTAGAAAGAGGAGTTCCAAAATAAGGTCAACTGATCATTAACTCTAATAGCCACATTACCACTCTAAACTATTTGTTTTATCCAGCTAATATATTTGTTAGGGACCCCCTTCATATTCAACACATCAAATAGAAATCACCAATTAAATTAACATTTGCTTTTTCAAAATATACTTTAACACCAAATTATCTTCTAATAATTTAATGCAAAGCTTCATGCAAAACAATAACCCCATCTAAAATGTATCTACCTTTTATGAATATAGTTTGAACACGAGCTACCATTTCAGGAGCCAAAGTAAAAGTTCTATTATTCACTACTTTAGTAATCCATTTAAACAGAACATTAGTTAAACAAATGGGTATGTACAATAGTTAAAGTGTTGAACAACACATGAATCAACATCTTGACGTTGAGGGAGCAACGTCAACATGCCTTTAATGTGGACAAATCAATCCTATCACGATAAATTCATTAAAGAGATGAGCCACACCATCACTAATTATGTCCCAAAACTAATGAGAAAATTTAGTCGATAAACAATGTGGGCTTGGGGCCTTAATATGTTTCATCTAGGCTACTCTACTTTCTTCCTTGCTAAAGCTTTTAACTAGAACTCTATATCATTACCATCTACTAGTACACACGGAACACTATGGTTTTAAAAATGTAACTAGAACTATACTCATTCCCAAAACTATTTAAAACATAATAGTGTCATTTAACAAAACATCACTAATGTAGTATGACCGAAAATAATCATAGGTAGAGAATTGACCTAAACCATGGAAAAGGAAACTTCTCATTCAGGGTTTTGACTAATACTCTATCCAACTTCTCCATAACAAGATATGCTTTCTTACTGGAACAACTAAATAATCTACCAGAAATTCAGCCACTTTCAAATCTTTAAAAGATTCGACCATTTTCTAGTTTCCCTATTTTTGCTTGCTCTATTTTCTCTAATGATATTAAAATCCCCACCTAGCAAATTTATTACAGCTTAAAGCATGGACCAACTCAACTAGAAACATTTTTTTCTAATCTGAGTTGCACCATAAACATACATTAAATTCCACATGGCACCAATATATTTTAACTTAACCAATGATCTTATGTAAAACACGCCTTCATCTTCCTGTATATTATCAAAATGATGCAAATTAACACCAAGAAAATTCCTCATGACAAACCTCTAGCAAGGTAAAATCCAAGAAAATCTATGAATTCTACTCATACTATTGTAGTTTTGTGCCTTAGCTTCTTGTACTACCTCAAAACCTATCTTATACTCATGCACACAATTAATAATAAACTTTCTCTTTCTAGGGTCATTAAGAGCTCTCGCTTTCCAAAAATGACCTGACATCAAATCAATTACTTTCTTTTATTCCTACCTCCAACTCTCTTACTATCTATTGTACTTCTATATGCACCCCTACTTCTACCCCTTTATTAAATCAATTAGCACTACTGCCTCCTACACTAGCAAAAACATTAAAAAACTATCATATTTAATGTCCTTATATTTAAACTCACTCTTATCTGACATATCATTCAGAATGCTCCTAGAACTATATCCCTCCACTTCACTAACCTCATTCTGAATAATAGTACCCGAATTTTCTTTTCTAGCAATAAGTAAACCAATTCTGGACTGTCATAATTTCTTAACCATATCTATTGCATCTTTAATTTCAGCTTTGCATTTTCCTAACTTCACTCCTATTTTACCAGCTAATGTACAAGAATTTTATGTGCAAAATTTAAAGAAGAGGAAGATTGTTGTTCACCTTGTCCTTGTGTATCAAGATTATTCATTCTTGCTCTCCCCATAGCTCTATCCATCAAGTTTCAATTAGTGTCAGTTCTGCTACGTCTCTTTTCCTCCTTTGCTATTGTCCATTTGCTCTAGCCACTTCTTCTATTTTTCTTTGCATCATTAACATGTTCCTGGTGTTGCAACTTACTTGTAATCTATGTTCTCCATAGTTTCCACACCTTCAAAGCTTTCATAAGCAACCTTACTGTTAAATTGCTTAATGGCATGTGTATTGTAGTGTGATTTACTTGCATACGTGTCAGCATCATACTCTCATCTCTGTTTATTCCAAGGTACAAATTTTCCATTCTCTCCCATTTATGCACTTGCATTGTAATCATTTTCTTCTTCTTCCTCTTTGCTCCAATTGAGATCTTTCTCATTCATCTCTTAATCTAGATTTGTGTTGGTCAACTTATCCAGTGCCCATTCATCTAGAATTTCTTCTTTAGTATGCCATTTTTTTCTCAACCACATTTTATATCTAAGTTCCACTTCCATTTTCCTATCCATACTTGCTTGACTGGACTAAACCTCTTCCAGATCTAGATAACGTGCATTTTTTCTTTTTTCCTTCACTAGTATTTGAGCCCATGAGAACATGAATAGCGACCCCTGCTTATTTTTTGACCTCTTAAGATCTCTTTGATCTTTGTCTTGCTGCATACTACTATCAATCTCAAACAATTTAATCACCACCCCATCAACTATAGGACCTCCTTCCTCCACAACTTGCTCTATCTCAAACACAATGTGCTAAATGAAAGAGAATAATCAGTAAGTTCATATATACCAAGAAGTTTAGCTAGGCTCCTAGTCCTAACACCACATTTAATAGTGAACACTTTAGTGTCCCAAAAACTTGCTTATTAGCCTCCTGAAAATTCCCAAACTATGAGGCCACCTCAGCAAAGCCATCCCTTTGTTGAAAAGATTTAGTCACTCTACTAGCTCTCACTTAGACAATAGATAGTTTAAAAGCAGCCCAATAAGTTGATGTCATCTTGGAAATATTTATCACCATAGCACTTCCTTCCAAACCCGAAGGATAATCACACATTTCCTCTAACTTCCTTGACAATTGTCCTTAAAAATAGGCAAATACCAATTCAACAAATTATTCTTACTTTTGACTGGCTCAAAGTCATCTCCAAGTTTTTTGTCATCAGGACATGCCCACACTAGTAGAAAAACTACTTTACATGAGGCACATTAGTCCCGGTTTGTAAATGAACCGGCACTAATGTGACCATTAGTGCCGGTTCCAACGGCTAGGCGAGTGGGCATCATTAGTCCTGGTTCATGTTGAACCTCTAGTACCGGTTCGTGCCACGAACCGGGACTAAAGAGGTGGTGGCAGGCTGGTGTTAGGCTGGGGCCCCACCAACCCCTTTAGCCCGGTTCATGGCACGAACCGGGACTAGAGGCTAACCTTTAGTCCCGGTTTGTGTCACGAACCGGGACTAAAGATGCTCCTATATAAACCCTTCTTCGAGCCCGAGCTCTATGTTCTTCCCCTTTCCTCTCCTCTCTGTTCTTCCCCAACGCTTGAGCTCATCCTTCATTTTGCCCAAAATTTGTCAAGATTTGAAGGCCCCTCATCCATCCAAGTGATCACAAAGGTTAGCAACTTTGTCCTTTTATCTCTCATTGTGAGTTTTAGTTTGGGAGTAATTATATGTGGTAGTTTATTTGATTTATATGCAATTTGAACTCAAATTAACTCTTAGTTTGCATCTATAGGTGTGGTTTACTTAGTGCCTTCCCGTCCCCGTCCTAACCATCGTAGATCGCCTGCACCGTCCCGTTGCCGGCACCACCTTGGTGAGCCTCTTGTTCCTATCTTTTGAAAAAAATCACGTTTGTGTGATTTAGATATATAGTTACTTGTATAATTTTCTTACCTGTACATTGTTTGTTATACGTAGTGGAATGGTTTTGATATCCGGCCCCATCGGCCCTCGTCCGGTTTATGATTCAGATGTAGTATATTCTCTTTTATAACTATTTGTTGCATTTCGTGTTTATGAAAAATTATGCCCATCAAGTTGACATAGATATTTTTATCTAGGAGGTATGTGAACCGGAAATTCCAACCGACCCTCTTGTCGAGAGGTTAAATTTAGTTGAAAAAGAAAATGAGTATTTGAAAGAAAAATTGAAAAGAATTGAAGAAGAGAATATGAAACTAGAGTTGTATGTTGCCGATGTCGTCCATGATCACAAGATCAAGATGGAGAAAATGCGCTTGAAGATTAGAAAGATTAGAAAATATGCCATTGATAGTGAGGCTTGGTATCATTATGCTGTTGGATCAATTGTTACCTTAGTTGCGATCTTGATCGCATTTGTTGTTGCATTTAAATGCTTTAGCTAGAGAGTGTGTATGTTGTTTTATGAGAATGAGTGTGTATGAACTTGTATTAATTTGGTCTTTTCAGTGTTGTGTAATGAAGATGAGCTGACAATGGATGTACGATGACCGATGCTCTCCACAGTTCATTAATAGCGTGCATACTTTTCTGCTTGCGGCTGAGGCAAACAAGCGGGCAGATGGTTTTATGTGTTGTCCATGTGCTGTCTGTAAGAATGATCAAAATTACTCTAACTCAAGAACCATTCATGTCCACCTGTTTGAGTCCAGTTTCATACCCCACTATGATGTTTGGACCAAGCACGGAGAAAGAGGGGTTATGATGGAAGACAATGAAGAAGAAGAGGACGATGACAACTATCCTGGCCATGGGTTCCCTAAATACGATGGTACAATAATGGGGGAAGAAGCTGAGCCGAATGCGGGAAGAAGCTGAAGAAGAGGCATCAGATGAGCCCGCTGATGATCTTGGTCGGGCCATTGCCGATGCAAAGAGAAACTGCACAAGTGAAAAGGAGAGGCTGAAGTTGCAGCGCATGTTAAAGGATCACAAGAAATCGTTGTACCCAAATTGCGAAGCTGAGAAGAAAAAGCTAGGCACCACACTGGAATTGCTGCAATGGAAGGCACAGAATGGTGTATCTGACAAGGGATTTGGAAAGTTGCTGATAATGATAAAGAAGATGCTTCCAAAGGACAACGAATTGCCCGACAGTACGTACGAAGCAAACAAGGTTGTCTGCCCTCTAGGATTAGAGGTGCAGAAGATACATGCATGCCCTAATGATTGCATCCTCTACCGTGGTGAGTACGAGGATTTGAATGCATGCCCGGTATGTGGTGCATTGCGCTATAAGATCAGCCGCGATGACCCTGGTGATGTTGAGGGCGAGCGCCCCAGGAAGAAGATTCCTGCCAAGGTGATGTGGTATGCTCCTATAATACCACGATTGAAATGTTTGTTCCAAAACAAAGAGCATGCCAAGTTGAGAAATACGATAAGTTGAGAGTACCCGTTGACGAGTCACAGTGGAGAAAAATTGAGAGAAAGTGGAGGGACTTTGCAGATGGCGCAAGGAACGTATGGTTTGGTCTATGCGCAGATGGCATTAATCCTTTTGGGGAGAAGAGCAGCAATCATAGCACCTGGCCTGTGACTCTATGTATGTATAACCTTCCTCCTTGGTTGTGCATGAAGCGGAAGTACATTATGATGCCAGTGCTCATCCAAGGCCCTAAGCAACCCGACAACGACATTGATGTGTACCTAAGGCCATTAGTTGAAGAACTCTTACAGCTGTGGAATGAAAAAGGTGTACGTGTGTGGGATGAGCACAATCAGGAAGAATTTGACCTACATGCGTTGCTGTTTGTGACCATCAATGATTGGCCTACTCTCAGTAACCTTTCAGGACAGACAAACAAGGGATACCGTGCATGCACGCACTGTTTGGATGATACAGACAGTATATATTTGGATAATTGTAAGAAGAATGTGTACCTGGGACATCGTTGATTTCTTCCGAGAAGGCATCCCGTAAGAAAGAAAGGCAAGCATTTCAAAGGTGAGGCAGATCACGGGACGAAGCCTCACCACCGTACTAGTGATGATGTACTTGATATGGTCAAGGATTTAAAAGTAATCTTTGGAAAGGGTCCTGACGGACAATCTGTTCTGAATGACGCTGACGGACGCGCACCCATGTGGAAGAAGAAATCTATATTTTGGGATCTACACTATTGGAAAGACCTAGAGTTCTGCTCTGCAATCAACGTGTTGCACGTGACGAAGAATCTTTGCGTGACCCTGCTTGGCTTCTTGGGCGTGTATGGGAAGACAAAAGATACACCGGAGGCACGGGAGGACCAGCAACATATGCACGGAAAAGACAGCATACATCAGGGTCATGCCAGCTACGCTCTTACCAAAGAAGAGAAGGAAATCTTCTTTGAATGCCTGCTCAGTATGAAGGTCCCGTCTGGCTTCTTGTCGAATATAAAGGGAATAATAAATATGGCAGAGAAAAAGTTCCAGAACCTAAAGTCTCATGACTGCCACGTGATTATGACACAACTGCTTCCGGTTGCATTGAGGGGGCTTCTACCGGAAAACGTTCGATTAGCCCCGGTGAAGCTATGTGCATTCCTCAATGCAATCTCTCAGAAGGTAATCGATCCAGAAATCATACCAAGGTTAGAGAATGATTTGGTGCAATGTCTTGTCTGTTTCGAGTTGGTGTTCCCACCATCCTTCTGCAATATCATGACGCACGTCCTAGTTCACCTATGCGAAGAGATTGCCGTTCTGGGTCCTGTATTTCTACACAATATGTTCCCCTTTGAGAGGTTCATGGGAGTCTTAAAGAAATATGTTCATAACCGTGCTAGGCTAGAAGGAAGCATCTCCAAGGACCATGAAAATGAGGAGGTCATTGAGTTTCGTGTTGACTTTATTCCTGACCTTAAGCCGATTGGTGTTCCTGAATCGTGGCATAAGGGCAGACTGGGTGGAAATGGCACGCTAGGACCAAAAGCAATAATATGTATGGACGGGCATTCTCTCACTCAAGCACACTACATAGTTCTACAAAATTCCGCCTTGGTGGCTCCGTATATCGAGGAACACAAGAATATTCTACGCTCCAAACACTTGGAGTGGTCTGACGACTGGATTACACGTGAACAAATGGGGACTTTTGCCGGTTGGTTGCAGACACGTGCCATGCATGACGAAGCTGTTGAAGATGACCTGTACTTGTTGTCCCAGTTACCATCTTTGAATATAATGACTTTCAAAGGGTATGAGATAAATGGGAATACATTTTACACGATCGCCCAAGATAAAAAAAGCACCAACCAAAACAGTGGTGTCCGCTTTGATGCAGCAACCAAGAGGGGAAAGGACACATATTATGGTTACATAGAGGAGATATGGGAACTTGACTATGGACGTGGTTTGAAGGTCCCCTTATTTCGGTGTAAATGGGTCAATCTGACACGAGGCAGGGTAACGGAAGACCCGTAGTACGGAATGACAACAGTGGACCTCAACAATCTTGCGTACGCAAACGAGCCATTCGTCCTAGCCAGTGATGTGGCGCAGGTTTTCTATGTGAATGACATGTCTACCAAGCCGAGAAAAGAAAATATAAGGAAGCGAATACATCATACGATGAGCCAAAGCGCCACATAGTTCTTTCGGGGAAAAGAAACATCATGGGAGTGGAGGACAAGACAGACATGCCAGAAGATTATGAAAATTTTCATGAAATTGCTCCCTTCACAGTGAATATTGAACCGAGCATCCAGTTAAATGATGAAGATTGTCCATGGTTACGGCGCAAAGGGAAACACGCGAAGAAAAAGTTTTACACCCAAAGATCCCACTCTGGGATGTGACCGGCTTCACTGTCATCACTTTCTTCTCTAGTGAGTTTCCGGACTTGTATATTTGGAAAGTCCCACTTCAGACAAACCGGAGGGAATCTTTCTAATAGTTAGGGTGCTTATGTGTTTTGGCATTTGATGAAGGAAATATGCCCTAGAGGCAAATAAAGTTGTTATTTTATATTTCCTTATATCATGATAAATGTTTATTATTCATGCTAGAATTGTATTAACCAGAAACTTGATACATGTGTGGATACATAGACAAAACACTGTGTCCCTAGTAAGCCTCTACTAGACTAGCTCGTTTATCAAAGATGGTTAAGTTTCCTAACCATAGACATGTGTTGTCATTTGAGGAATGGGATCACATCATTAGGAGAATGATGTGATGGACAAGACCCATCCGTTAGCTTAGCATGTTGATCTTTAAGTTTTATTTCTATTGCTTTCTTCATGACTTATACATATTCCTTTGACTATGAGATTATGCAACTCCCGGATACCGGAGGAATACCTTGTGTGCTATCAAACGTCACAACGTAACTGGGTGATAATAAAGATTCTCTACATGTGTCTCTGAAGGTGTTTGTTGGGTTGGCATAGATCAAGATTAGGATTTGTCACTCTGTGTATCGGAGAGGTATCTCTGGGCCCTCTCGAAAATGCACATCACTATAAGCCTTGCAAGCAATGTGACTAATTAGTTAGTTACGAGGTGATGCATTATGGAACGAGTAAAGAGACTTGTCGGTAACGAGATTGAACTAGGTATGAGGATACCAACGATCGAATCTCGGGCAAGTAACATACCAATGATAAAGGGAATAATGTATGTTGTCATTGTGGTTTGACCGATAAAGATCTTCGTAGAATATGTAGGAACCAATATGAGCATCCAAGTTCCGCTATTTATTGATCGGAGATGTGTCTCGGTCATGTCTACATAGTTCTCGAACCCTAGAGTCCGCACGCTTAATGTTCGATGACGATTTGTATTATGAGTTATGTGTTTTGGTGACCGAAGATTGTTCAGGGTCCCGGATGAGATCACGGACATGACAAGGAGTCTCTAAATGGTCGAGAGGTAAAGATTGATATATTGGAAGATGGTATTCAGACACCGAAATGGTTTCGAGTGGCTCGGGTATTTTTCCGGAGTACCAAGGGGTTACCGGAACCCCCTGGGGGAAGTCATGGGCCTCAGGGGCCATGGGAGAGAGAGGGGACAACCCACAAGGGGTGGCCGTGCGCCCCCCATGGGAGTCCGAATTGGACTAGGGGAGGGGGCGGCTCCCCCCTTTCCCTCTCCTACTGCCTCTCCCTTTCCCCCATTCCCACTCTGAAAAAGGAAAGGGGAGTCCTACTAGGACTAGGAGTCCTAGTAGGACTCCCCCCATGGTGCTCCCCTCTAGGCTGGTCGCCTCCTCCCCTCCTCCCCTCCTTTATATACGGGGCAAGGGGGCACCCCAAAGCACAATAGTTATTCTCTTAGCCGTGTGCGGTGCCCCCCTCCACAGTTTACTCCTCCGGTCATAACGTCGTAGTGCTTAGGCGAAGCCGTAAGGGGATCATATCACCATCACCGTCACCACGCCATCGTGCTGACGAAACTCTCCCTTGACCCTCTGCTGGATCAAGAGTTCGAGGGACGTCATCAAGCTGAATGTGTGCTGAACTCGGAGGTCTCGTACGTTCGGTACTAGATCGGTTGGATCGTGAAGACGTTCGACTACATCAACCACGTTAACCTAACGCTTCCGCTTTAGATCTACGAGGATACGTGGGCACACTCTCCCCCTCTCATCACTATGCATCTCCTAGATAGATCTTGCGTGATCGTAGGAAAATTTTGAAATTGCATGCTACGTTCCCCAACAGTGGCATCAGAGCCAAGTCTATGCGTAGATGATATGCACGAGTAGAATACAAAGAGTTGTGGGCGATAATAGTCATACTGCTTACCACCAACATCTTATTTTGATTCGGCGGTATTGTTGGATGAAGCAGCCCGGACCAACCTTACATGATCACGTTCATGAGACCGGTTCCACCGACAGACATGCAACTTGTTTTGCATAAAGGTGGCTGGCGGGTGTCTGTTTCTCCAACTTTAGTTGAATCTAGTTTGACTACGGCCGTACCTTGTTGAAGGTTAAAACATCATACTTGACGAAAAATCGTCGTGGTTTTGATGCGTAGGTAAGAACGGTTCTTGCTAGAAGCCTGTAGCAGCCATGTAAAACTTGCAACAACAAAATAGAGGACGTCTAACTTGTTTTTGCAGGGCATGTTGTGATGTGATATGGTCAAGGCATGATGTGATATAATTTGTTGTTTGAGATGATCATGTTTTGTAAAAGTTATCGGCAACTGGCAGGAGCCTTATGATTGTCGCTTTATTGTATGAAATGCTATCGCCATGTAATTGCTTTACTTTATCACTATGCGGTAGTGATAGTCACAGAAGCAATATAATAGTTGGCGAGACGACAACGACGCTACGATGGAGATCAAGGTGTCAAGCCGGTGACGATAGAAATCATGACGGTGCTTTGGAGATGGAGATCAAAGGCACAAGATGATGATGGCCATATCATGTCACATATTTTGATTGCATGTGATGTTTATCTTTTATGCATCTTATTTTGCTTAGTACGGCGGTAGCATTATAAGATGTCCCCTCACTAAATTTTCAAGGTGTAAGTGTTCTCCCCGAGTATGCACTGTTGCGATAGTTCGTTGTGCCGAGACAACACGTGATGATCGGGTGTGATAAGCTCTACGTTCACATACAATGCGTGCAAGACAGTTTTGCACATGCGAAATACTAGGGTTAAACTTGACGAGCCTAGCATGTATAGACATGGCCTCAGAACACTGGAGACCGAAAGGTCGAACGTGAATCATATAGTAGATATGATCGACATAGAGATGTTCACCATTGAAGACTAATCCATCTCACGTGATGATTGGACATGGTTTAGTTGATTTGGATCACGTGATCATTTAGATGACTCAAGGGATGCCTATCTAAGTGGGAGTTCTTAAGTAATATGATTAATTGAACTTAATTTGTCATGAACTTAGTCCTGATAGTATTTGCATATCTACGTTGTAGATCAATAGCTCGCGATTTAGCTCCCTTATTTTTGATATGTTCCTAGAGAAAACTAAGTTGAAAGATGATAGTAGCAATGATGCGGACTGGGTCCGTGATCTGAGGATTATCCTCATTGCTGCACAGAAGAATTATGTCCTTGATGCACCACTAGGTGACAAACCTGTTGCAGGAGCAGATGCAGACGTTATGAACATTTGACAAGCTCGTTATGATGACTACTTGATAGTTTAGTGCATCATGCTTTACGGCTTAGAACCGGGACTTCAAAAATGTTTTGAACGCCATGGAGCATATGAGATGTTCCAAGAGCTGAAATGATATTTCAAACTCATGCCCATGTTAAGAGGTATGATACCTCTGACAAGTACTTTGCCTACAAGATGGAGGAGAATAGCTCAATTAGTAAGCATGTACTCGGAATGTCTGGGTACTATAACCGCTTGAATCAAGAGGGAGTTAATCTTCCAGATAAGATAGTGATCGACAAAGTTCTCTAGTCACTATCACCAAGTTGCTAGAACTTCGTGATGAACTATAATATGCAAGGGATAACAAAAACAATTCCCAATCTCTTCGCAATGCTTAAAGTGAAGGAAATATGCCCTAGAGGCAATAATAAAGTTATTATTTATTTCCTTATATCATGATAAATGTTTATTATTCATTGTAGAATTGTATTAACCGGAAACATAATACTTGCGTGAATACATAGACAAACAGAGTGTCACTAGTATGCCTCTACTTGACTAGCCCGTTGATCAAAGATGGTTATGTTTCCTAGCCATAGACATGGGTTGTCATTTGATTAACGGGATCACATCATTAGGAGAATGATGTGATTGACTTGACCCATTCCGTGAGCTTAGCACTCGATCGTTTAGTATGTTGCTATTGCTTTCTTCATGACTTATACATGTTCCTATGACTATGAGATTATGCAACTCCCGTTTACGGAGGAACACTTTGTGTGCTACCAAAGCGTCTGGCGTAATCGGGTGATTATAAAGGTGCTCTACAGGTGTCTCCGAAGGTACATGTTGGGTTGGCGTATTTCGAGATTATGATTTGTCACTCCTATTGTCGGAGAGGTATCTCTGGGCCCTCTCGATAATGCACATCACTTAAGCCTTGCAAGCCTTGCAACTAATGAGTTAGTTGCGGGATGATGTATTACGGAACGAGTAAAGAGACTTGCCGGTAACGAGATTGAACTAGGTATTGAGATACCGACGATCGAATCTCAGGCAAGTAACATACCGATGACAAAGGGAACAACGTATGTTGTCATGCGGTCTGACCGATAAAGATCTTCGTAGAATATGTGGGGGCCAATATGAGCATCCAGGTTCCGCTATTGGTTATTGACCGGAGACGTGTCTCGGTCATGTCTACATAGTTCTCGAACCCGTAGGGTCCGCACGCTTAACGTTACGATGACAGTTTTATTATGAGTTTATGTGTTTTGATGTACGAAGGTTGTTGAGTCCGGATGAGATCACGGACATGACGAGGAGTCTCGAAATGGTCGAGACATGAAGATTGATATATTGGACGACTATGTTCGGATCATGGAAGTGTTAGGAGAAGTTTGGATAAACCGAGTGCCGGAGGTTATCGGAACCCGGGGAACTAATGGGCCTCGATGGGCCTTAGTGGAGAGAGAGAGGGGCGGCCTAGGGCAGGCCGTGCGCCCCTTCCCCTCTGGTCCGAATTGGGCTAGGAGAGGGGGCCCCCTTCCTTCTCCTCTCCTCTCCTTCCTTCCCCTCTCCTTTGGGTGGAAACCTACTAGGACTTGGAGTCCTAGTAGGATTCCCCTCTTGGGGGCGTGCCATAGAGGGCCGGCCGGCCTCCCCCTTGCTCCTTTATATACGGGGGCAGGGGGCACCCCAAAGACAGAACAATTGATCTGTTTGATCTTTTAGCCGTGTGCGGTGCCCCCCTCCACCATAGTCCACCTCGATAATATTGTAGCGGTGCTTAGGCGAAGCCCTGCGTCGGTAGAACATCAACATCATAACCACGTCGTCATGCTGACGAAACTCTCCCTCAACACTCGGCTGGATCGAAGTTCGAGGGACGTCATCGGGCTGAACGTGTGCTGAACTCGGAGGTGCCGTACGTTCGGTACTTGATCGGTTGGATCGTGAAGACGTACGACTACATCAACCGTGTTGTGCTAACGCTTCCGCTTTCGGTCTATGAGGATACGTGGACAACACTCTCCCCTCTCGTTGCTATGCATCACCATGATCTTGCGTGTGCGTAGGGAAAATTTTGAAATTACTACGTTCTCCAACAGTGGTATCAGAGCCTGGTTTTATGCGTAGATGTCATATGCACGAGTAGAACACAAGTGAGTTGTGGGCAATATAAGTCATACTGCTTACCAGCATGTCATACTTTGGTTCGGCCGTATTGTTGGATGAAGCGGCCCGGACCGACATTACGCGTACGCTTACGCGAGACCTGTTCTCCCAACGTGCTTTGCACAAAGGTGGCTAGCGGGTGTCAGTTTCTCCAACTTTAGTTGAACCGAGTGTGGCTACGCTCGGTCCTTGCGAAGGTTAAAACAGCACCAACTTGACAAACTATCGTTGTGGTTTTGATGCGTAGGTAAGAACGGTTCTTGCTAAGCCCAGTAGCAGCCACGTAAAATTTGCAACAACAAAGTAGAAGACGTCTAACTTGTTTTTGCAGGGCATGTTGTGATGTGATATGGTCAAGACATGATGCTAAATTTTATTGTATGAGATGATCATGTTTTTGTGGCGAGTTATCGGCAATGGCGAGAGCCATATGGTTGTCGCTTTATTGTATGCAATGCAATGCATACTGTAATGCTTTACTTTATCACTAAGCGGTAGCGATAGTCGAGAAGCATAAGATTGACGAGACGACAACGATGCTAAGATGGAGATCAAGGTGTCGTGCCGGTGACGATGGTGATCATGATAGTGCTTCGGAGATGGAGATCACAAGCACAAAATGATGATGGCCATATCATATCACTTATATTGATTGCATGTGATGTTTATCTTTTAAGCATCTTATCTTGCTTTGATTGATGGTAGCATTATAAGATGATCTCTCACTAAATTTCAAGATAAAAGTGTTCTCCCTGAGTATGCACCGTTGCCAAAGTTCGTCGTGCCCAGACACCACGTGATGATCGGGTGTGATAATCTCTACGTCCATCTACAATGGGTGCAAGCCAGTTTTGCACACGCGGAATACTCAGGTTAAACTTGACGAGCCTAGCATATGCAGATATGGCCTCGGAACACTGGAGACCGAAAGGTCGAGCCTGATATCAACATAGTGATGTTCACCATTGAAAACTACTCCATCTCACGTGATGATCGGTTATGGTTTAGTTGATTTGGATCACGTGATCACTTAGATGACTAGAGGGATGTCTATCTAAGTGGGAGTTCTTAAGTAATATGATTAATTGAACTTTAATTTATCATGAACTTAGTCCTGGTAGTATTTTGCAAATTATGTTGTAGATCAATAGCTCGCGTTGTTGCTTTCATATGTTTATTTTGATATGTTCCTAGAGAAAGCTGTGTTGAAAGATGTTAGTAGCAATGATGCGGATTGGATCCGTGATCTGAGGATTGTCCTCATTGCTGCACAGAAGAATTATGTCCTTGATGCACCGTTAGGTGACGGACCTATTGCAGGAGCAGATGCAGATGTTATGAACGTTTGGCTAGCTCAATATGATGACTACTTGATAGTTTAGTGCACCATGCTTAACGGCTTAGAATCGGGACTTCAAAGACGTTTTGAACGTCATGGGCCATATGAGATGTTCCAGGAGTTGAAGTTAATATTTCAAGCAAATACCCGAGTTGAGAGATATGAAGTCTCCAACAAGTTCTACAGCTAAAAGATGGAGGAGAAATTGCTCAACTAGTGAGCATGTGCTCAGATTGTCTGGGTACTACAATTGCTTGAATCAAGTGGGAGTTAATCTTCCAGATACGAAAGTGATTAACAGAGTTCTCTAGTCACCATCACCAAGTTAGTAGAACTTCGTGATGAACTATAGTATGCAAAGGATGACGAAAACGATTCCCGAGCTCTTCGCGATGTTGAAATCAACGAAGGTAGAAATCAAGAAAGAGCATCAAGTGTTGATGATTGACAAGACCACTAGTTTCAAGAAAAGGGCAAAGGGAAAGAAAGGGAACTTCAAGTAGAATGACAAGCAAGTTGTCACTCCCGCGAAGAAGCCCAAAGCTGGACCAAAGCCTGAAACTAAGTGCTTACACTACAAAGGAAATGGTCACTGGAAACAGAAATGCCCTGAATATTTGGTGGATAAGAAGGATGGCAAAGTGAACAAGGGTATATTTGATATACAGGTTATTGATATGTGCCTTACTAGTGTTTATAGTAGCCCCTGAGTATTTGATACTTGTTCGGTTGCTAAGATTAGTAACTCGAAACAGGAGTTACATAATAAACAGAGACTAGTTGAGGGGAAGTGACGATGAGTGTTGGAAGTAGTTCCAAGATTGATATGATCATCATCACACACTCCCTATACTTTCAGGATTAGAGTTAAACCTAAATAAATGTTATTTGGCGTTTGCGTTGAGCATAAATATGATTTGATCATGTTTGTTGCAATACGGTTATTCATTTAAATTAGAGAATAATTGTTGTTCTGTTTACATGAATAAAACCTTCTATGGTCATACACCCAATAAAATGGTTTGTTGGATCTCGATCGTAGTGATACACATATTCATAATAATGAAGCCAAAAGATGCAAAGTTAATAATGATAGTGCAACTTATTTGTGGCACTGCCGTTTAGGTCATATTGGTGTAAAGCGCATGAAGAAACTCCATGCTGATGGGATTTTGGAATCACTTGATGCTTGCGAACCATGCCTCTTGGGCAAGATGACTAAAACGCCGTTCTCCTGAACAATGGAGCAAGCAACAGATTTGTTGGAAATCATACATACTGATGTATGTGGTCCGATGAATATTAAGGCTTGCGGCGGGTATCATTATTTTCTGACATTCACAGATGATTTGAGCAGATATGGGTATATCTACTTGATGAAACACAAGTCTGAAACATTTGAAAAGTTCAAAGAATTTCAGAGTGAAGTGGAGAATCATCGTAACAAAAATAAAAGTTTCTACGATATGATCGCAGAGGTAAAATATTTGAGTTACGAGTTTGGCCTTCAGTTAAAACAATGTGAAATATTTTCACTACTCACGCCACCTGGAGCACCACAGTGTAATGGTGTGTCTGAACGTCGTAACCGTACTTTATTAGATATGGTGCGATCTATGATGTCTCTTACCGATCTACCACCATCGTTTTAGGGTTATGCACTAGAGACAGCTACATTCACATTAAATAGGGCACCATCTAAATCCGTTGAGACGACACCGTATGAACTATGGTTTGGCAAGAAACCTAAGCTGTCGTTTCTTAAAGTTGAGGTTGCAATGCTTATGTGAAAAAGTTTCAACCTGATAAGCTCAAACCCAAATCGAAGAAATGTGTCTTCATAGGATACCCAAAAGAAAATGTTGGGTACACCTTCTATCACAGGTCCGAAGGCAAGATATTCGTTGCTGAAAATGGATCCTTTCTAGAGAAGGAGTTTCTCTTGAAAGAAGTGAGTGGGAGGAAAGTAGAACTTGATGAGGTAACTGTACCTACTCCCTTATTGGAAAGTAGTTCATCACAGAAATCTGTTCCTGTGATTTATACACCAATTAGTGAAGAAGCTAATGATGATGATCATGAAGCTTCATATCAAGTTACGAACCTCGTAGGTCAACCAGAGTAAGATCCGCACCAGAGTGGTACGGTAATCCTATGCTGGAGGTCATGTTACTTGACCATAGCGAACCTACGGACTATGAGGAAGAGATGATGAGCCCAGATTCCGCGAAATGGCTTATGTCTATGAAATATGAGATAGGATCCATGTATGAGAACAAAGTATGGACTTTGGTTGACTTGCCCGATGATCGGCAAGCCATAGAAAATAAATGGATCTTCAAGAGGAAGACGGACGTTGATAGTTGTGTTACTATCTACAAAGCTAGACTTGTTGCGAAAGGTTTTTGACAAGTTCAAGGGGTTGACTACGATGAGACTTTCTCACCCGTACCGATGCTTAAGTCTGTCCGAATCATGTTAGCAATTACCACATTTTATGAAATCTGGCAAATGGATGTCCAAAACTGCATTCCTGAATGGATTTCTGGAAGAAGAGTTGTATATGATGCAACCAGAAGGTTTTGACAATCCTAAAGGTGCTAACAAAATGTGCAAGCTCCAGCGATCCATCTATGGACTGGTGCAAGCATCTCGGAGTTGGAATATACGTTTTGATGAGTTGATCAAAGCATATAGTTTTATACGGACTTGCAGAAGCCTGTATTTACGATAAAGTGAGTGGGAGCACTACAGCCTTTCTGGTAAGTATATGTGAGTGACATATTGTTGATCAGAAATGATGTAGAATTTTTTCTGGAAAGCATAAAGAAGTGTTTGAAAGGAGTTCTTTAAAAGAAAGACCTCAGTAAAGCTACTTACATATTGAGCATCAAGATCTATTGAGATAAATCAAGACGCTTGATAAGATTTTCAAAGAGTACATACCTTGATAAGATTTTGAAGTAGTTCAAAATGGAACAGTCAAAGAAGGAGTTCTTGCTTGTGTTGCAAGGTGTGAAGTTGAGTAAGACTCAAAACCCGACCATGGCAGAAAATAGAAAGAGAATGAAAAGTCATTCCCTATGCCTCAGTCATAGGTTCTATAAAGTATGCTATGCTGTGTACCAGACCTATTGTATACCTTGTTCTGAGTTTGGCAAGGGAGTACAATTTTGATCTAGGAGTAGATCACTGGACAGCGGTCAAGAATATCCTTAGTGAGGACTAAGGAAATATTTCTCGATTATGGAGGTGATAAAAGAGCTCGTCGTAAAGAGTTACGTCGATACAAGCTTTTACACCAATCCAGATGACTCTAAGTCTCAATCTGGATACATATTGAAAGTGAGAGCAATTAGCTAGAGTAGCTCCGTGCAGAGCATTGTAGACATAGAATATTTGCAAAATACATACGGCTCTGAATGTGACAGACCCGTTGACTAAACTTCTCTCACAAGCAAAACATGATCATACCTTAGTACTCTTTGGGTGTTAATCACATAGCGATGTGAACTAGATTATTGACTCTAGTAAACCCTTTGGGTGTTGATCACATGACGAGTGAACTATGGGTATTAATCACATACAGATGTGAATATTGGTGTTAAATCACATGGCGATGTGAACTAGATTATTGACTCTAGTGCAAGTGGGAGACTGAAGGAAATATGCCCTAGAGGAAATAATAAAGTTATTATTTATTTCCTTATATCATGATAAATGTTTATTATTCATGCTAGAATTGTATTAACCAGAAACATAATACTTGCGTGAATACATAGACAAACAGAGTGTCACTAGTATGCCTCTACTTGACTAGCTCGTTGATCAAAGATGGTTATGTTTCCTAGCCATAGACATGGGTTGTCATTTGATTAACGGGATCACATCATTAGGAGAATGATGTGATTGACTTGACCCATTCCATGAGCTTAGCACTCGATTGTTTAGTATGTTGCTATTGCTTTCTTCATGACTTATACATGTTCCTATGACTATGAGATTATGCAACTCCCGTTTACGGAGGAACACTTTGTGTGCTACCAAGCGTCACAGCGAATCGGGTGATTATAAAGGTGCTCTACAGGTGTCTCCGAAGGTACATGTTGGGTTGGCATATTTCCAGATTAGGATTTGTCACTCCGATTGTCGAAGAGGTATCTCTAGGCCCTCTCGGTAATGCACATCACTTAAGCCTTGCAAGCATTGCAACTAATGAGTTAGTTGCGGGATGATGTATTACGGAACGAGTAAAGAGACTTGCCGGTAACGAGATTGAACTAGGTATTGAGATACCAACGATCGAATCTCGGGCAAGTAACATACCGATGACAAAGGGAACAACGTATGTTGTTATGCGGTCTGACCGATAAAGATCTTTGTAGAATATGTGGGAGCCAATATGAGCATCCAGGTTCCGCTATTGGTTATTGACCGGAGACGTGTCTCGGTCATGTCTACATAGTTCTCGAACCCATAGGGTCCGCACGCTTAACGTTACGATGACAGTTTTATTATGAGTTTATGTGTTTTGATGTACCAAAGGTTGTTCGGAGTCCCGGATGTGATCACGGACATGACGAGGAGTCTCGAAATGGTCGAGACATGAAGATTGATATATTGGACGACTATATTCGGACACCGAAGTGTTAGGAGAAGTTTGGATAAAACCGGAGTCTTGGGAGGTTATCGGAACCCCCGGGGGAACTAATGGGCCTCGATGGGCCTTAGTGGAGAGAGAGAGGGGCGGCCTAGGGCAGGCCGCGCGCCCCTCCCCCTCTGGTCCGAATTGGACTAGGAGAGGGGGGCGGCGCCCCCCTTTCCTTCTCCCTCTCCCTCTCCTTCCTTCCCCCTCTCTCCCTTTAGGTGGAAACCTACTAAGACTTGGAGTCCTAGTAGGATTCCCCTCTTGGGGGCGCGCCATAGAGGGCCGGCCGGCCTCCCCCTTTCTCCTTTATATACGGGGGTAGGAGGGCACCCCAAAGACACAACAATTGATTTGTTTGATATTTTAGCCGTGTGCGGTTCCCCCTCCACCATAGTCCACCTCGGTAATACTGTAGCGGTGCTTAGGCGAAGCCCTGCGTCGGTAGAACATCAACATCGTCACCACGCCGTCGTGCTAACAAAACTCTCCCTCAACACTCGGCTGGATCGGAGTTTGAGGGACGTCATCGGGCTGAACGTGTGCTGAACTCGGAGGTGCCGTACGTTCGGTACTTGATCGGTCGGATCATGAAGACGTACGACTACATCAACCGCGTTGTGCTAACACTTCCGCTTTCGGTCTACGAGGGTCCGTGGACAACACTCTCCCCTCTCGTTGCTATGCATCACCATGATCTTGCGTGTGCGTAGGGAAATTTTTGAAATTACTAGGTTCTCCAACATAAAGCTGCGGAAGTAGAAATCAAGAAGGAGCATCAAGTGTTGATGGTTAACAAGACCACTAGTTTCAAGAAAAAGGGAAAAGGTTAGAAGGGGAACTTCAAGAAGAATAGCAAGCAAGTTGTTGCTCCCAGGAAGAAGCCCAAGTCTGGACCTAAGCCTGAAACTGAGTGCTTCTACTGCAAAGAAAATGGTCACTGGAAGTGGAACTGCCCCAGATACTTGGCGGATAAGAAGGATGGCAAAGTGAACAAAGGTATATTTTGATATACATGTTATGTGATGTGTACTTTACTAGTGTTTATAGCAACCCCTCGGTATATGATACTGGTTCAGTTGCTAATAGTAACTCGAAACAGGAGTTGCAAAATAAACAAAGACTAGTTAAGGAAGAGGTGACAATGTGTGTTGGAAGTAATTCCAAGGTTGATACGATTACCATCGCACACTCCCTCTACCTTCGGGATTAGTGTTGAACCTAAATAAAAGTTATTTGGTGTTTCCGTTGAGCATTAATATGATTAGATCATGTTTATTGTAATACAGTTATTCATTTAAGTAAGAGAATAATTGTTGTTCTGTTTATATGAATAAAACCTTATATGGTCATACACCCAATATAAATGGTTTATTGAATCTCAATCGTAGTGATACACATATTCATAATATTGATGTGAAAAGATGCAAAGTTGATAACGATAGTGCAACATATTTGTGGCACTGCCGGTTAGGTCATATTGGTGTAAAGCACATGAAGAAACTCCATGCAGATGGACTTTTGGAATCACTTGATTATGAATCATTTGATGCTTGCGAAGCATGCCTCATGGGCAAGATGACTAAGACTCCATTCTCCAGAACAATGGAGCGAGCCACTGACTTATTGGAAATAATACATACCGATGTATGCGGTCCGATAAGTGTTGAGGCTCACGGCGGGTATCGTTATTTTCTAACCTTCACAGATGATTTGAGCAGATATGGGTATATATACTTAATGAAAAACAAGTCTAAAACATTTGAAAAGTTCAAAGAATTTCAGAGTGAAGTGGAGAATCATCATAACAAGAAAATAAAGTTTCTACGATCTGATCACGGAGGCGAATATTTGAGTTACGAGTTTGGCCTTCATTTTAAACAATGTGCAATAGTTTCACAACTCACGCCACCTAGAACAGCACAACGTAATGGTGTGTCCGAACGTCGTAACCATACTTTATTAGATATGGTGAAATCTATGATGTCTCTTACCGATTTACCACTATCATTTTGGGCTTATGCATTAGAGACAACTGCTTTCACTTTAAATAGGGCACCGTCTAAATCCGTTGAGACGACACTGTATGAACTGTGGTTTGGCAAGAAACCTAAGCTGTCGTTTCTTAAAGTTTGGGGTTGCGATGCTTATGTGAAAAAGCTTCAGCCTGATAAGCTCAAACGTAAATCGGAGAAGTGCTTCTTCATAGGATACCAAAAAGAAACTGTTGGGTACACCTTCTATCACAGATCCGAAGGCAAGATCTTTGTTTCTAAGAATGGATCCTTTCTAGAGGAGGAGTTTCTCTCGAAAGAAGTGAGTGGGAGGAAAGTAGAACTTGATGAGGTAATTGTACCTTCTCTCAAATGGGAAAGTAGCACATCAGTGAAATCCGTTCCCGTGATGCCTACACTAACAAGAGAGGAAGCTAATGATAGTGATCATGAAACTTCGGATCAAGTTACTACCAAACCTCGTAGGAGCACTTTCCGCACCAGAGGGGTACGGTAATCCTGTTCCGGAAGTCATGTTACTAGACCATGACGAACCTACGAACTATGAGGAAGCGATGATGAGCCCAGATTCCGATAAATGGCTTGAGGCCATGAAATCTGAGATAGGATCCATGTATGAGAACAAAGTTTGGACTTTGGTGGACTTGCCCTATGATCGGCAAGCCAAAGAAAATAAATGGATCTTCAAGAAGAAGACTGACACTGACGTTAATGTTATTGTCTACAAAGCTCGACTTGTTGCGAAAGGTTTTCGACAAGTTCAAGGAGTTGACTACGATGAGACCTTCTCACCATAGCGATGCTTAAGTCTGTCCAAATCATGTTAGCAATTGCCGCACTTTATGATTATGAAATTTGGCAAATGGATGTCAAAACTGCATTCCTTAATGGATTTCTTAAGGAAGAGTTGTATATGATGCAACCAGAAGGTTTTGTCGAGCCTAAAGGTGCTAACAAAGTGTGCAAGCTCCAGCGATCCATTTATGGACTAGTGCAAGCCTCTCGGAGTTGGAATATTCGTTTTGATAGTGTGATCAAAGCATATGGTTTTATACAGACTTTTGGAGAAGCGTGTATTTACAAGAAAGTGAGTGGGAGCTCTGTAGCATTTCTAATATTATATATGGAGACATATTGTTGATTGGAAACTATATAGAATTTCTGGATAGCATAAAAGGATACTTGAATAATAATTTTTCAATGGAAGACCTCGGTGAAGCTACTTACATATTGGTCATCAAGATCTATAGAGATAGATCAAGATGCTTAATTGGACTTTCACGAAGCACATACCTTGATAAAGTTTTGAAGAAGTTCAAAGTGGACCAGTCAAAGAAAGGGTTCTTGCCTGTATTATGATACGTCTCCAACGTATCTATAATTTTTTATTGTTCCATGCTATTATATATTCTGTTTTGGACGTTTAATGGGCTTTATTATACACTTTTATATAATTTTTGGGACTAACCTATTAACCGGAGGCCCAGCCCAAATTGTTGTTTTTTTTGCCGATTTTAGTGTTTCAAAGGAAAGGAATACCAAACGGAGTCCAAACGGAATGAAACCTTTAGGAACGTGATTTTCGGAACAAACGTGATCCAGAGGACTTGGAGTGGACGTCAAGCAATCAACGAGGAGGCCACGAGGCAGGGGAGCGTGCCCTCCCCCCTCGTGGGCCCCTCGTAGCTCCACCGACCTACTTCTTCCTCCTATATATACCTACGTACCCCGAAAACATCAGATACGGAGCAAAAACCCTATTTCCACCACCGCAACCTTCTGTACCCGTGAGATCCCATCTTGGGGCCTTTTCCGGCGCTCCGCCGGAGGGGGCATCGATCACGGAGGGCTTCTACATCAACACCATAGCCTCTCTGATGATGTGTGAGTAGTTTACCTTAGACCTTCGGGTCCATAGTTATTAGCTAGATGGCTTCTTCTCTGTCTTTGGATCTCAATACAAAGTTCTCCTTGATTCTCTTGGAGATCTATTCGATGTAATCTTCTTTTGCGGTGTGTTTGTCGAGATCCGATGAATTGTGGGTTTATGATCAAGATTATCTATGAACAATATTTGAATCTCCTCTGAATTCTTTTATGTATGATTGGTTATCTTTGCAAGTCTCTTCGAATTATCAGTTTGGTTTGGCCTACTAGATTGATCTTTCTTGCAATGGGAGAAGTGTTTAGCTTTGGGTTCAATCTTGCGGTGCTCGATCCCGATGTGATGAAGGGAAAGCGACACGTATTGTATTGTTGCCATCGAGGATAAAAGATGGGGTTTATATCATATTGCATGAGTTTATCCCTCTACATCATGTCATCTTGCTTAAAGCATTACTCCGTTCTTATGAACTTAATACTCTAGATGCATGCTGGATAGCGGTCGATGTGTGGAGTATAGTAGTAGATGCAGGCAGGAGTCGGTCTACTTGTCACGGACGTGATGCCTATATACATGATCATACCTAGATATTCTCATAACTATGCTCAATTCTATCAATTGCTCGACAGTAATTTTTTTTACCCACCGTAATACTTATGCTATCTTGAGAGAAGCCACTAGTGAAACCTATGGCCCGCGGGTCTATTTTCCATCATATTAATATCCCGTCAACAAGTTATTTCTATTACCATTTATTTTGCTTTCTTTACTTTTAGTCTTTATCATAAAAATACCAAAAATATTATCTTATCATCTCTATCAGATCTCACTTTTGCAAGTGTCCGTGAAGGGATTGACAACCCCTTTATCGCGTTGGTTGCAAGGTTCTTATTTGTTTCTGTAGGTGCGTGGGACTTGAGCGTGGTCTCCTACTGGATTGATACCTTGGTTCTCAAAAACTGAGGGAAATACTTACGCTACTTTACTGCATCACCCTTTCCTCTTCAAGGGAAAACCAACGCAGTGCTCAAGAGGTAGCAAGAAAGATTTCTGGTGCCGTTGCCGGGGAGTCTACGCACAACTCTAGATATACCAAGTACCCATCACAAACTCTTATCCCTCGCATTACATTATTTGCCATTTGCCTCTCGTTTTCCTCTCCCCCACTTCACCCTTGCCGTTTTATTTGCCCTCTTTTCTGTTCGTCTTTTTTCCGCTTGCTTCTTGTTTGCTTGTGTGTTGGATTGCTTGCTTGTCATGATGGCTCAAGACAATACTAAATTGTGTGACTTTTCCAATACCAACAACAATGATTTTCTTAGCACTCCGATTGCTCCTCTTACCGAAGCTAAATCTTGTGAAATTAATGCTGCTTTGTTGAATCTTGTCATGAAAGATCAATTCGCCGGCCTTCCTAGTGAAGATGCGGCTACCCATCTAAATAGCTTTGTTGATTTGTGTGATATGCAAAAGAAGAAAGATGTGGACAATGATATTGTTAAACTGAAGCTATTTCCATTTTCGCTTAGAGATCATGCTAAAACTTGGTTTTCATCTTTGCCTAAAAATAGTATTGATTCATGGAATAAATGCAAAGATGCTTTTATCTCTTAGTATTTTCCTCACGCTAAGATCATCTCTCTTAGAAACGATATTACGAATTTTAAGCAACTTGATCATGAACATGTTGCACAAGCTTGGATGAGGATTAAATTAATGATACGTAATTGCCCTGCTCATGATTTGAATTTGTGGATGATTATACAATTTTTTTATGCCGGACTGAATTTTGCTTCTAGAAATCTTTTAGATTCGGCCGCAGGAGGCACTTTTATGGAAATCACTTTAGGATAAGATACTAAACTCCTAGATAATATTATGGTTAATTATTCTCAATGGCACACTGAAAGATCTACTAGTAAAAAAGTGTATGTGATAGAAGAAATTAATGTTTTGAGTGGAAAGATGGATGAACTTATGAAATTGCTTGCTAATAAGAGTGTTTATTCTGATCCTAATGATATTCCTTTATCTACCTTGATTGAGAATAATAATGAATCTATGGATGTGAATTTTGTTGGTAGGAATAATTTTGGTAACAACACGTATAGAGGAAACTTTAATCCTAGTCCGTTCCCTAGTAATTACTCTAATAATTATGGTAATTCCTACAACAATTCTTATGGAAATTTTAATAAGATGCCCTCTGAATTTGAGACTAGTGTTAAAGATTTTATGAATTCACAAAAGAATTTCAATGCTTTGCTTGAAGAAAAATTGCCTAAGATTGATGATTTAGCTAGGAACCTGGATAGAATTTCTCTTGATGTTAATTCTTTGAAACTTAGATCTATTCCACCTAAGAATGATACCAAAGAGTCTCTCATAGCCATGAGAATTTCCATTGATGAGTGCAAAGAAAGAACCGCTAGGATGCGTGCTAAGAAAGATTGCTTCGTGAAAGTGTGTTCTTCTAGTTTTCATGATAATAAAGATGAAGATCTAAAAGTGATTGATGTGTCCCCTATTAAATCTTTGTTTTGCAATATGAAACTTGATTATGATGGGACTGGAGATGAGTCAACTTTAGTTAAAAGGCGTCCCAAAAATTCAGAGTTTTTAGATCTTGATGCAAAAATTGGTAAAAGTGGGATTGAAGAGGTTAAAACTTTAGATAGCAATGAACCCACTATTTTGGATTTCGAGGAATTTAATTATGATAATTGCTCTTTGATAGATTGTATTTCCTTGTTGCAATCCGTGCTAAATTCTCCTCCTGCTTATAGCCAAAATAAAGCCTTTACTAAACATATCGTTGATGCTTTGATGCAATCTTATGAAGAAAAACTTGAGTTGGAAGTTTCTATCCCTAGAAAACTTTATGATGAGTGGGAACCTACAATTAAAATTAAAATTAAAGATCATGAATGCTATGCTTTGTGTGATTTGGGTGCTAGTGTTTCCACGATTCCAAAAACTTTGTGTGATTTGCTAGGTTTCCGTGAAATTGATGATTGCTCTTTAAACTTGCACCTTGCGGATTCCACTATCAAGAAACCTATGGGAATAATTAATGATGTTCTTATTGTTGCAAATAGGAATTATGTGCCCGTAGATTTTATTGTTCTTGATATAGATTGCAATCCTTCATGTCCTATTATTCTTGGTAGACCTTTCCTTAGAACGATTGGTGCAATTATTGATATGAAGGAAGGGAATATTATATTCTAATTTCTGTTAAGGAAAGGCATGGAACACTTCCCTAGTAAGAAGATTAAATTACCTTATGAATCTATTATGAGAGCCACTTATGGATTGCCTACCAAAGATGGCAATACTTAGATCTATCCTTGCTTTTATGCCTAGCTAGGGGCGTTAAACGATAGCGCTTGTTGGGAGGCAACCCAATTTTATTTTAGTTTTTTGCTTTTTGCTCCTGTTTAGTAATAAATATTTGATCTAGCCTCTGGTTATATGTGTTTTTATGTTTTAATTAGTGTTTGTGCCAAGTGAAACCTACAGGATCTTCTTGGATGATAGTTATTTGATCTTGCTGAAAATCCCAGAAACTTTCTGTTCACGAAAACAATTGTTTAAAATCACCAGAACGTGATAAAATACTTATTATAATTGAACTAGATAAATAAATAAATTATTTAGGTCGTCCTATTTTGGTAGATTTTGCTGAGTTCCAGAAGTTTGCGTTAGATACAGATTACTACAGACTGTTCTGTATTTGACAGATTCTGTTTTTCGCGTGTTGTTTGCTTATTTTGGTGTATCTATGGCTAGTAAAAGAGTTCATAAACCATAGAGAAGTTGGAATAAAGTAGGTTTAACACCAATATAAATAAATAATGAGTTCATTACAATACCTTGAAGTGGTGTTTTGGTTTCTTTCGCTAACGGAGCTCACGAGATTTTCTGTTAAGTTTTGTGTTGTGAAGTTTTCAAGTTTTGGGTAAAGATTTGATGGATTATGGAACAAGGATTGGCAAGAGCCTAAGATTGGGGATGCCCAAGGCAACCCAAGGAAAATTCAAGGACAACCAAAAGCCTAAGCTTGGGGATGCCCCGGAAGGCATCCCCTCTTTCGTCTTCGTCCATCGATAACTTTACTTGGAGCTATATTTTTATTCACCAGATGATATGTGTTTTGCTTGGAGCGTCTTGTATGATTTGAGTCTTTGTTTTTTAGTTTACCACAATCATCCTCGCTGAGAGACACACATGATTCGGAATTTGTTAGAATACTCTATGTGCTTCACTTATATCTTTTGAGCCATATAGTTTTTGCTCTAGTGCTTCACTTATATCTTTTAGAGCACGGTGGTGGTTTTATTTTATAGAAATTATTGTTCTATCATGCTTCACTTATATTATTTTGAGAGTTCTACAAAACAGCATGGTAATTTGCTTAAATTGTGAAATTAGTCCTAATATGATAGGCATCCAAGATTAGTAAAAACTTTCTTATAAGTGCGTCGAATACTAGGAGAAGTTTGATACTTGATAATTGTTTTGAGATTTGAAGATGGTGATATTAGAGTCATGCTAGTTGATTAGTTGTGAATTTGAGAAATACTTGTGTTAAAGTTTGTGATTCCCGTAGCATGCACGTATGGTGAATCGTTATGTGATGAAGTCGGAGCATGATTTATTTATTGATTGTCTTCCTTATGAGTGGCGGTCGGGGATGAGCGATGGTATTTTCCTACCAATCTATCCCCCTAGGAGCATTCGCGTAGTACTTTGTTTCGATAACTAATAGATTTTTGCAATAAGTATGTGAGTTCTTTATGACTATTGTTGAGTCCATGGATTATACGCACTCTCACCCTTCCAACATTGCTAGCCTCTCTAGTATCGCGCAACTTTCGCCGATACCATACACCCACCATTACCTTCCTCAAAACAGCCACCATTCTATTCCACATATAGTGCTATGTCCATGGCTCACACTCATGTATTGCGTGAAGATTGAAAAAGTTTGAGAACATCAAAAGTATGAAACAATTGCTTGGCTTGTCATCGGGGTTGTGCATGATTAAATACTTTGTGTGATGAAGATAGAGCATAGCCAGACTATATGATTTTGTAGGGATAACTTTCTTTGGCCATGTTATTTTGAGAAGACATGATTGTTTTGTTAGTATGCTTGAAGTATTATTATTTTTATGTCAATATTAAACTTTTATCTTGAATCTTTCGAATCTGAATATTCATGCCACAATTAAGAGAATTACATTGAAAATTATGCGAAGTAGCATTCCACATCAAAAATTCTGTTTTTATCATTTACCTACTCGAGGACGAGCAGGAATTAAGCTTGGGGATGCTTGATACGTCTCCAACGTATCTATAATTTTTTATTGTTCCATGCTATATTATATTCTGTTTTGGACATTATTGGGCTTTATTATACACTTTTATATTATTTTTGGGACTAACCTATTAACCGGAGGCCCACCCCAGAATTGCTGTTTTTGCCTATTTCAGAGTTTCGCAGAAAAAGAATATCAAACGGAGTCCAAACGGAATGAAACCTTCGGGAACGTGATTTTCGGAACGAACGTGATCTAGAGGACTTGGACCCTACGTCGAGACATCAACTATGAGGGCACGAGGTAGGGGGGCGCGCCTACCCCCCTAGGCAGGAGTCAGTCTACTTGTCACCAACGTGATGACTATATACATGATCATACCTAGATATTCTCATAACTATGCTCAATTCTATCAATTGCCCGACAGTAATTTGTTTACCCACCATAATACTTATGCTATTTTGAGAGAAGCCACTAGTGAAACCTATGGCCCCCGGGTCTATTTTCCGTCATATTAATCTCCCGTCAACAAGTTATTTCTATTACCGTTTATTTTGCTTTCTTTACTTTTAGTCTTTATCATAAAAATACCAAAAATATTATCTTATCATCTCTATGAGATCTCACTTTTGCAAGTGTCAGTGAAGGGATTGACAACCCCTTTATCGCGTTGGTTGCAAGGTTCTTATTTGTTTGTGTAGGTGCGTGGGACTTGAGCGTGGTCTCCTACTGGATTGATACCTTGGTTCTCAAAACTGAGGGAAATACTTACGCTACTTTACTGCATCACCCTTTCCTCTTCAAGGGAAAACCTACGCAGTGCTCAAGAGGTAGCATATTACAAGGTGTGAAGTTGAGTCAAACTCAATGCCCGACCACTGTGGAAGATCGAGAGAAAATGAAAGTCATTCCCCATGCCTCAACCATAGGTTCTATCATGTATGCAATGCTGTGTACCAGACCTCATGTGTGCCTTGCTATTAGTTTAGCAGGGAGGTACCAAAGTAATCCAGGAGTGGATCACTGGACAGCGGTCAAGAACATCCTGAAATACCTGAAAAGGACTAAGGATATGTTTCTCGTTTATGGAGGTGACAAAGAGCTTGTCGTAAATGGTTACGTCGATGCAAGCTTCGACACTGATCTGGATGACTCTAAGTCGCAAACCGGATACGTATTTATATTGAATGGTGGAGCTGTCAGTTGGTGCAGTTCCAACAGAGCGTCGTGGCGGGATCTACATGTGAAGCGGAGTACATAGCTGCTTCGGAAGCAGCAAATGAAGGAGTCTGGATGAAGGAGTTCATATCCGATCTAGGTGTAATACCTAGTGCATCGGGTCCAATGAAAATCTGTTGTGACAATACTGGAGCAATTGCCTTAGCGAAGGAATCCAGATTTCACAAGAGAACGAAACACATCAAGAGACGCTTCAACTCCATCCACGATCAAGTCAAGGAGGGAGACATAGAGATTTGCAAAATACATATGGATCTGAATGTTGCAGACCCGTTGACTAAGCCTCTTCCACGAGCAAAACATGATCAGCACCAAGACTCCATGGGTGTTAGAATCATTACTATGTAATCTAGATTATTGACTCTAGTGCAAGTGGGAGACTGAAGGAAATATGCCCTAGAGGCAATAATAAAGTTGTTATTTTATATTTCCTTATATCATGATAAATGTTTATTATTCATGCTAGAATTGTATTAACCGGAAACTTGATACATGTGTGTGGATACATAGACAAAACACCGTGTCCCTAGTAAGCCTCTACTAGACTAGCTCGTTTATGAAAGATGGTTAAGTTTCCTAACCATAGACATGTATTGTCATTTGAGGAACAGGATCACATCATTAGGAGAATGATGTGATGGACAAGTGTAACATCCCAAATTTCCAATTTGGAATGTTATACATTAGATCATCATTGCATATCTTATTTTATTGCAGTTTGGTTGGATCCTAGAAATTCTACGCAACTCAAGGACCCACGGAGAGAGTTGGGGATTTCGTTAGTTTCATATTTGAGTTTTCTCAAATTTTGAAAATAGGATCATTTGATTTTATTTATTTTATCTTCAATTATTTATATTACAAAAATATGAGAGAGGGAATAAAATGACTTTCCCAAAATAAAGAAATATTGAGGAATTAATAATAAAATCAAATAAGATATTATTTTGGAGTTTATTGCTTTTTTTTTGAATTTAGGAAAAATGTGCGTTTTTCAAAATTGCATTTAGGATCCAAATAAATGTTCATCTTGTCCCGCTTGATTTTAGAAGTCGGAGAAAATTTATTTCGGGATTTTTGGAGTCCGTCTAGTATTTCTTTTATTTGTTTTTCTGTGTGTAATGATTTTTTTTAAAATAAAGCTAACCGACTCGGGCCGTGCCAGCGGGACTCACTTGGGGGTGGGGCTTTATAAGTCGGGCCCCTACCCAACCCCCACGCCGCCCCCAGCCCCGCCCGCCACCGAACCCTAAGCCGCCGCTTGCATTGCCTGGTCTCGGACCCCCGCCGCCACGGATCCCGCCCATGCCATGGGACCCGCCACGGAGCTGCCACCCGCCGCCGATCCGCCGCCCGCCGTCCTAGGCGCCGCCGCCGACCGCCGGACCCCGCCTCGCCGGAATCCGTGCCGAACCCAAGGTAGCCGCCGGTTTTCTTATAAAACCGATCGGTTTTTTTTTCGAAACCCTAGATCCGTTTTTTTATTATTAGATCCGGTTCGGTTTATTTTTTTACGGTTTAGTCTATTTAGCGGACGTTCGTTCGTCCGTACGTTCGTTTTAATGAACAGTTTTCGCCGTTTAGCCGCAGATAGCGAACGTTCGTTGGTTAGCCTGTTCGCCCGTTTTTCTTTTTCTCGGATTTTCCGCGATTATTTCTGATCGTGATTTCTGATCCGATTTTCGTTTTAGTATAACTTCTCGCTCGTTTATCAAAATCAGGCGATTCAAGCGCCTAGAGTTTCGTCTCGAAACCCTCTTTCTGTTTAACCAACTCAAACAAGTTTTTGCTACTGCAAAATTTGACTTAGGTCCAGATTAGTAAAACAAAGTTTGCTTCTTTCGTCGTTTGAGTTCCGTTGCTTCGTTTGATTTGATTCTTTTTGCAAACCGTAGTTCTTAAGTTGAAATTTCTGGCTAGATCTCTTATTTGAGTTTTACCTATGCATTAGATGAGTGCTTATTGTATGCTTGTTTGTTTGCGACAGAGTACCTGGAGTGCGCCGCTTGCTACTTCGAATCTCTAGGTTTCACGGATCATCAGCAAGGCAAGTAATACTTTGATCATACCTCTTTACTACCCAGTTTTATTGCATTAGATCAATCCTAAAACAATTGCATGATTAGGATCTGATTTAATATGTGGGTTTTGGGAAGTAGATGATGTAGAACCCATTACCTGTTTTATTATCAAACCTTTGGGAGTTACTTCTACGTTTGCTTATTTTGCTATGCTATGCTAGTAGACGTGGATTGGTTGAGTGTTTCCATGACAGATGTGAGATTGTTTAATTAATGGTTTACTTAAGGTGGCAACTTAAATTCACATCTGGGTGGATTGAGGCACCTGGGGAACCCAATGTTGCCTGTATTTTTGGAAATCTCGGGGTACCGTGTGATTCTCCTATGGACCGCCACCCAGGCTCAAAGGGATCATGAGATTATTCATGCTAGAAACTTCCGTGTGCAGCCGCAAGCTACTATGGGCTCTAGCATAGTTGATTAAGTCGCGTGAGCTCTTGAAGAGGTATACTAACAGATGTAGGGGATGTAGGTTGGTACTGTCTACCGGGAGTAGAGAGTTAATGCTTCTGAAAGACTGTGTCTCGGTCATCTGTTTCTCAAACACCATGTAGTGCGAGAAATCAAGCGGAGAAGATCGAGTCTTGTGGGGAAAAGTGCGCAAACCTCTGTAGAGTGTATAAACTAATCATGGTTAGCCGTGTCCCCGGTTATGGACATTTTGAGTATCTAGTACTTGGATTATCATGTGAAACTCATCATGTTACTTTAATTAAAAATTTGTTGGGTTTAATGATGATGCTTAATTGGGATTGAGTTGGAGTACCCTTCTCAATGTTTAACAACCACCATGATAGTTAAATAAATTTTATTACTTTGCAGTAGGGAAAATTTTGCTTTATGCAAAACTGTAACCGTAGAGCTTTCCACCAGCCATATATGCATGTAGTATAGCATTACTCTTTCATTACTCTCTATGTGTTACATTGCCAGCATATTCCATGTGCTGACCCGTTTTCGGGCTGCAACATTCATGTTGCAGACTTTTCAGACGACGAGTAAGGTGCCTTAGGTCGTGATCTTATACTCAATGATGCCGTTGGAGTTGATGGACTCGCTTATCTTCCAAGCCTTCCGTTGTTATCGTTATTAGATGGCCTTAAACCATATTTATTGTAATAAGTTCTCTTTTGAGACATTCGATGTAATAAGTGTGTGATTGCTAATCTGTTATAAATCCTTCAAGTACTGTGCGTGTCAACATTACCGATCCGAGGATGACATTGATGCACGAGATCGACTATTTGAGGTGCAGTCGCTACAAGATGGTATCGAGCACACATGTTGTAGGACACGACCACTAAGCTAAAGCCCTAGATCACTACTCTCTCTTCTCATTTCTGACTCCTCATCTTTTCTACTTTTTTAGGATGGTGGATGCAAGGAACAAGTTCACGCAACCGGATGAAGATACACCCTTTGGACGCCACTTGAAGGAAGTCACTAGATACCTGAACATTGGAGTACCAAGCTTCACCGGGACCTACATCGCCATTTTACCTAAAGAGGAGCGCTGGATGATTCAAGTTCAAGTTCCAGGTAGGACGCTCATGCCCGTCACTGAACCCATAGAGTTTTCCTTTGATGCACCAACCTGGAGTATAGGAAAGAGCATGGCAGCTCACATCACCATGGGACACATTGGAGAAGTTTACCACAAGGATCTCAAGGATACTATTTACCAGATTTGTGGGCGCCGAGACGAGCAATGGGAGATGATCAACACCCGGAAGGATAGATCAATTGCAGCTTTCATCCAGGAGTTAAACCAGCACATTCGTCGCCAGGAGAACCAGATGTGCGCAGGCATGATAGATCTGAATAAGGCTATGACCAAAATCACGGAGCTGGAAGAAGAACTCAAGTCTACACGCGATGGATATGAGGAGGAAATAGCAACACTCGTGGAGAAGAATGATGATCTGAAGAAGAAACTAAAAGTATTCATGGGATTTCCCGTGACTGGAGGAGAAGACGATGATTGCACTTGCCCGGAGAACTACATCATCATCAACGACACCGGCTCGGACCCAGACGATAGTGATGATGACTTTGTTGATGAAGCTGGAGCAGATATCATGGAGTCTTCAACCGATCAATTTTTCTAGTCGACCACCATAACAGTAGTAGTATTTCCCCATGTATATAGTATAGAGCACTTTTGTAACGATAGTTAGACCGTTGTATGCCCTTGTTTGCATTGATTGAAGTGATATTGATTGAATTTGTCTCATGTGCATATGGGTAGTTTTTTCTCTCTAGACCTCATTCTATTCTATATTCTCATCTTTTCTAAACCCTCAGATGCCTCCGAGACGTGACAATGGATTTGCTTTCCCACCGAAGCTCACCCAGTTGATCCAGCAGAAAAATGCATTGATGTAGATGCTAGTCCAGAATCAGAATCAGGGGAACAACAACAACAACAACAACAACAACAACAACAACAACAACAACAACAACCCACCACCACCACCACCTGTTGATCACTTAGCCCGTTTCTTGAGGCTGAATCCGCCGGTGTTCTCCAGTAGCACAGAGCCGATAGTTGCAGATGATTGGCTCTGCAAGATGGGAAGGGAGTTGACCACTGCAGGATGCACAGATGCGGAGAAGGTGCAATTTTGCCGCACATCAGCTTGATGGACCCGCAACATCATGGTGGGAGAATTTCACAACCACTTATCCCATCGACACTGTCACATGGGACCAGTTTCAGCAGGCTTTCCGTACTGCTCATGTTTCAGCAGGAGCAATGGCCATGAAGAAGCGTGAGTTTCGCAACTTGCGCCAAGGAGGACGTACTGTTGGACAGTATGTGGATGACTTTAGTAAGCTAGCATGTTATGCCCCAGATGACGTTGCTACAGACGCAGCTAAGCAGGAGAAGTTTCTGGAAGGACTGAATGATGAGCTGAGCATGCAGTTGATGGTAGCAACCTTCAACAACTACCAGGAGTTGGTAGATAGAGCTCTTATGATTGAAGGGAAGCAGCAGCAGATTGATAGCCGCAAGAGGAAGTATGGACAAGGGAAGTACAATTCCGGAGCTCAGCAGAAGCCTCGTTTTGCCCCGAACTCGGGAGGACATTTTTAGCATACCCACGGAGGAGGTAGTTCGCACAACCATAGTGGCCCCAAGAATGGTAATGGGAATGGAGGAAGCAACGGACAGAACCGCACCAACCCATCAACACCAGCCAAGAGGGATCTGAGCCACATCACCTGTTACAAATGCCAGAAGACTGGACATTATGCCACTGAATGTCCTGAAGCGAAGAATGGAAACGACAATGGAAGTTATGGGAAGAAGCCCAATCCCTTCAACAAAGGACAGGTGAACCATGTTAGCGTGGAGGAGGTTGAAGCCCAGCCATATGCAGTAATAGGTAAGTTTTTGGTTAAGTCATTTACTGCAATCGTTCTTTTTGATACTGGTGCATCACATTCATATATATGAAGGGGATTTGTGGATAAGTATAAACTGCCAACCCAAGCCCTTAGGTCACCCATGTTATTAACCTCGCCAGGAGCTGAGTATATGGCTAGTCTATGGTGTGATCGGTTACCATTAAGGATTGGTAACTACGTGTTTCCCTCAGACCTAATAGTATTGGAGTTGCAAGGACTGGATGTGATATTAGGCATGGATTGGTTATCGAAGTATGGGGGAAACATTGAATGCGCCAGTAAGTCGATTTTGCTTACCACGCCAGAAGGAAGAAGGATCAAGTATGTATCCCGGCATGTGCCGAAGAGGACTCAAGTAAATTCCTTATCGGGGTTATGCGGGAGGAAGTACGGTGGTGAAGGATTTTCTGACGTATTTCGGAAGAGTTTCGGGCATGCCACCGGATAGAGACATTGAGTTTTTGATTGAGCTTTTGCCAGGCACAGGGCCGATATCTAAGAGACCGTATAGGATGCCCGCAAAAGATTTGGAGGAAATTAAGAAGCAGATTAAGGAGTTATTGGATAAAGGCTATATTCGCCCAAGTTCTTCACCTTGGGGATCGCCGGTGCTTCTAGTAGAGAAGAAGGATGGATCATTAAGGATGGTTGTTGATTATCGAGGACTAAACAAAGTGACAATCAAGAACAAGTACCCACTGCCGATGATCAATGACTTGTTTGACCGATTGCAAGGAGCTAAGGTATTCTCCAAGATCGATTGCGATCAGGATACCAACAGTTGAAGATTCGAGAGCAGGATATACCCAAGACGGCTTTTACCACCAGGTACGGGCTGTATGAGTATACCGTTATGTCATTTGGTCTGACTAACACACCTGCCTATTCCATGAACATGATGAACAAGGTGTTTATGGAGTATCTAGATAAGTTCGTCGTGGTGTTCATTGATGATATTTTGGTCTACTCAAAGAATGAAGAGGAGCATAAGGAGCATTTGCGTTTGGTACTGGAGAAGCTCAGAGAACATTAGTTATATGCCAAGTTCAGCAAATGCGAGTTTTGGTTGAAGGAAGTTGGATTCCTCGGACATGTAATATCCGGAGAAGGAATAGCAGTAGACCCCACCAAAGTTGTCACCGTGACAAATTGGGAAGCCCCGACAACAGTTGGAGAGATCCGTAGTTTTCTTGGACTCGCAGGATACTACCGGAGGTTCATTGAGAATTTCTCGAAGATTGCAAAGCCCATGACGGAGTTGTTGAAGAAGGACACCAAGTTTAAATGGACTGAGGAATGTGAGGCCAGTTTCTAGGAGTTGAAGAAACGTTTGGTTACATCACAAGTGTTGATTGTGCCAGATCAGCGCAAGGATTATGAAGTATATTGCGACGCTTCTCGTCGAGGACTTGGAGCAGTACTTATGCAGGAGGGAAGAGTTGTTTCGTATGCCTCACGACAGCTTAAACCTCATGAGTTGAATTATGCTACACATGATTTGGAGTTAGCAGCCGTAGTGCATGCATTGAAGACATGGAGGCATTTTCTCATTGGAAACCATTGTGAGGTGTACACGGATCATAAGATTTTGAAGTACATTTTCACACAGAAGGAGTTGAATCTCAGGAAAAGGAGATGGTTGGAACTCATCAAGGATTATGATATGAGATTGCATTATCACCTCGGAAAGGCTAACGTAGTAGCCGATGCGTTGAGCCGCAAGATCCATGTCAACACTCTCATGACCGGAGAGTTACCAAAGGAGTTAGCCGAGGATCTTCGCGAACTATGTTTGGAGATAGTTTCGAGAGGCTATGTAGGAGCATTGGATATTCAGTCTACTTTGATGGATAAGATCAGAGAAGCTTAGAAGACTGACAAGGAGATTGCCGTAATAAAGGAGAAGATGAGCAAAGGAAAAGCTAAGGGATTTCGTGAGGATGAGCATGATACCTTATGGTTTGAGGACCGCGTTTATGTGCCTAATGACCCGGAGATCAGGAAGTTGATTTTGCAAGAGGCCCATGATTCGCCGTATTCGATTCACCCAGGAAATACCAAGATGTATCTGGATTTGAAGGACATTTTCTGGTGGACCGGAATGAAGAAGGATATTGCGGAGCATGTAGCAGTATGTAATGTATGTCAGAGAGTGAAGGCAGAGCATCAGAAGCCAACAGGATTGCTACAGCCATTGCCAATACCCGAATGGAAGTGGGATAAGCTAGGCATGGATTTTATCACAGGATTGCCCAGGACTCATTCAGGCTATGACTCGATATGGGTTGCAGTCGATCGTTTGACGAAGGTAGCTCATTTCATCGGTGAAGACCACTTACACGGTGCTAAGTTGGCAAAGATATACATGACCAGGATCGTATGTCCGCATGGAGTTCGAGGAGCATTGTGTCGGATAGAGGAACCTAGTTTACCTCAAAGTTACGGAATCGGTTGCATGAAACTTTGGGTACCGGGCTAGAGTTGATCTGACCTTTCATCCATGAGCAGATGGACAAACCGAGATAGTCAATCAGATTCTGGAGGACATGCTGAGAGCTTGTGCGCTAGATTATGGATCTAGTTGGGACGAAAATTTACCATATGCGGAGTTCTCTTACAACAATAGCTATCAATCCAGTTTGAAGATGGCCCCTTCCGAAGCTCTCTACAGGAGGAGGTGCAGGACACCGTTGTTGTGGGATGAAGTTGGAGACCGTCAGTTGTTTGGACCAGATTTGATTAAAGAGTCTGAACAGAAGGTGAAGTTGATTCGCGATAGGCTCAAGGTAGCCTAGTCCAGGCAGAAGAGCTACGCAGATTCTAAACGCAAGGAGACAGTTTACGAAGTCGGAGACATAGTTTATCTCCGTGTATCTCCACTTCGAGGAGTTAAGCACTTTGGAGTTAAAGGGAAGTTAGCGCCACGTTTTGTAGGACCATACAAAGTTTTGGAGCGTATGGGAGAAGTTGCCTACAAATTGGAATTGCTCGAAGGATTGTCGGGAGTTCACGATGTGTTCCACGTTTCACAGTTAAAGAAGTGCCACGCAGAGATGGCTGATATACCGCTGAGAGATACAGTGCTGCTGGAAGCGATTCAGTTGGATAGTGATTTGACCTACGAGGAGAAGCCAGTCAAGATTCTTGAGTATGCCAGCCGAGTCACCCGCAGCAAGGTTATCAAGTTTTGCAAAGTTCAGTGGAGCCACCGTACCGAGGATGAAGCCACCTGGGAGCGAGAGGAAGATCTATTGAAGGACCACCCTCACCTATTTTCTAGCCAACCCGAATCTCGAGGGCGAGATTCATCTTAAGGGGGGTAGGTTTGTAACATCCCAAATTTTCAATTTGGAATGTTATACTTTAGATCATCATTGCATATCATATTTTATTGCATTTTGGTTGGATCCTAGAAATTCTACGCAACTCAAGGACCCATGGAGAGAGTTGGGGATTTCGTTATTTTCATATTTGAGTTTTCTCAAATTTTGAAAATAGGATCATTTGATTTTATTTATTTTATCTTCAATTATTTCTATTACAAAATGAGAGAGGGAATAAAATGACTTTCCCAAAATAAAGAAATATTGAGGAATTAATAATAAAATCAAATAAGATTTTATTTTGGAGTTTATTGCTATTTTATTTGAATTTAGGAAAAATGCGCATTTTTAAAAATTGCATTTAGGCCCCAAATAAATGTTCATCTTGTCCGGCTTGATTTCAGAAGTCGAAGAAAATTTATTTCGGGGGTTTTTGGAGTCCGTTTAGTATTTCTTTTATTTGTTTTTTCTGCGCGTAATGATTTAAAAAAAAGCTAACCGACTCCGGGCCGTACTCGAGCGGGACTCTTGGGGGGCTTTATAGGCGGGCCCCCCCAAGCCCACACCGCCCCTAACCTAGCCCGCGCCGCCGCCAAACCCTAGCCACCGCCCGCGCCGCCGCCCTGCCGGACCCGTCGCCGCTGGATCCGATCCCCAGCCGTCGCCGGACCCCACCGCGGAGCCGCCACCATTGATCCGCCGCTTCGCTGCCCTAGCCGCCGCCGCCGACCGCCGGACCCCGCCTCGCCGGAATCCGCGCCGAACCCGAGGTAGCCGCCGGTTTTTCTTATAAAACCGATCGGGTTTTTTCGAAACCCTAGATCCGTTTTTTTATTATTAGATCCGATTCGGTTTATTTTTTTCGGTTTAGTCTATTTAGCGGACGTTCGTCCGTACGTTCGTTTAACGAATGGTTTTCGTTGTTTAGCCGCAGACAGCGAACGTTCGTTCGTTAGCCTGTTCGTCCGTTTTTCTTTTTCTCGGATTTTCCGCGATTATTTCTGATCCGATATTCGTTTTAGTATAACTTTTTGCTCGTTTATCGAAATCAGGCGATTCAAGCGCCTAGAGTTTCATCTCGAAACCCTGTTTATGTTTAACCAACTCAAACAAGTTTTTGCTACTGTAAAATTTGACTTAGGTCCAGATTAGTAAAACGAAGCTTGTTTCTTTCATCGTTTGAGTTTCGTTGCTTCGTTTGATTTGATTCTTTTTGCAAACCGGAGTTCTTAAGTTGAACTTTCTGGTCAGATCTCTTATTTGAGTTTTACCTATGCATTAGATGAGTGCTTATTGTATGCTTGTTTGTTTGCGACAGAGTACCCGGAGTGTGCCGCTTGCTACTTCGAATCTCTAGGTTTCACGGATCATCAGCAAGGCAAGTAACACTTTGATCATACCTCTTTACTACCCAGTTTTATTGCATTAGATCAATTCTCAAACAATTGCATGATTAGGATCTGATTTAATATGTGGGTTTTGGGAAGTAGATGAGGTAGAACCTATTACCTATTTTATTATCAAACCTTTGGGAGTTACTTCTACGTTTGCTTATTTTGCTACGATATGCTAGTAGACGTGGATTGGGTGAGTGTTTCCATGACAGATGTGAGATTGTTTAATTAATGGTTTACTTAAGGTGGCAACTTAAATTCACATTTGGGTGGACTGAGGCACCTGGGGAACCCAGTGCTGCATGTATTTTTGGAAATCCCGGGGTACCGTGTGATTCTCCTATGGACCGCCACCCAGGCTCAAAGGGATCATGAGATTATTCATGCTAGAAACTTACGTGTGCAGCCGCAAGCTGCTATCAGCTCTAGCATAGTTGATTAAGTCGCATGATCTCTCGAAGAGGTAGACTAGAAGATGTACGGGATGTAGGTTGGTACTGTCTACCCGGAGTAGAGAGTTAATGCTTCTGAAAGACTGTGTCTCGGTCATCTGTTTCTCAAACACCATGTAGTGCGAGAAATCAAGCGGAGGAGATCGAGTCTTATGGGGAAAAGTGCGCAAACCTCTGCAGAGTGTATAAACTAATCATGGTTATCTGTGTCCCCGGTTATGGACGTTTTGAGTATCTAGTACTTGGATTATCATGTGAATCTCAAAATGTTACTTTAATTAAAATTTTGTTGGGTTTAATGATGATGCTTAATTGGGATTGAGTTGGAGTACCCTTCTTAATGTTTAACAACCACCATGATAGTTAAATAAAGTTTATTCCTTTGCAGTAGGGAAAAATTGGCTTTATGCAAAACTGTAACCATAGAGCTTTCCACCAGCCATATATGCATGTAGTATAGCATTACTCTTCCATTACTCTCTATGTGTTACATTGCCAGCATATTCCATGTGCTGACCCGTTTTCGGGCTACAACGCTCATGTTGCAGACTTTTCAGACGACGAGTAAGGTGCCTTAGGTCGTGATCTTATACTCAGTGATGCCGTTGGAGTTGATGGACTCGCTTATCTTCCAAGCCTTCTGCTGTTATCGTTATTAGATGGCCTTAAGCCATATTTATTGTAATAAGTTCTCTTTTGAGACATTCGATGTAATAAGTGTGTGATTGTTACTCTGTTATAAAGCCTTCAAGTACTGTGCGTGTCAGCATTACCGATCCAGGGATGACATGATGCACAGAGATCAGACTGTTTGAGGTCTGGTCGCTACAACAAGACCCATCCGTTAGCTTAGCATGTTGATCGTTAAGTTTTATTGCTATTGCTTTCTTCATGACATATACATATTCCTCTCCTACTCCTACTCCCTCTCCCTTTCGCCCTTTCCCGCTCTAGAAAAGGAAAGGGGAATCCTACTAGGACTGGGAGTCCTAGTAGGACTTCCCCCATGGCGCGCCCCTCTAGGCCGGCCGCCTCCTCCCCTCCTCCTTTATATACGGGGGCAAGGGGGCACCCCAAAGCACATCAGTTATTATCTTAGCCGTGTGCGGTGCCCCCCTCCACAGTTTATTCCTCCGGTCATAGCGTCGTAGTGCTTAGGCGAAGCCCTGCGCGTATCATATCACCATCACCGTCACCACGCCATCGTGCTGACGAAACTCTCCCTCGACCCTCTGCTGGATCAAGAGTTTGAGGGACATCATCGAGCTGAACGTGTGCTGAACTCGGAGGTGCCATACGTTCGGTACTAGATCGGTTGGATCGTGAAGATGTTCGACTACATCAACCGCTTTAACCTAACACTTCCGCTTTCGGTCTACGAGGGTACATGGACACACTCTCCCCCTCTCGTTGCTATGCATCTCCTAGATAGATCTTGCATAATCGTAGGAAATTTTTGAAATTGCATGCTACGTTCCCTAACATTTGAAACGTGTACTTATGTGCTTCGTGTACAAAATGGACAATCTCTTTCTAAGTATCAGGGTTCCGGACGAAAACTCGTCTGTTACATAGGCATTTCATTTTTTAATCTTATTTCAACTCCAAACCTTTTGTGCATTCAGTATGCACCATTCAAAGCCACGTCATCCATTTTCAACCCTTTCTGACTTCATTTGCTATTTTTCATGCATTTACTGAGTTTTTGAGCTAAATGACCTTGAAATTGAAAAGAACTAAAAAATGAACACTGAAAAGGTTGAAAGTTGGCATGGTATCATCATTTAGCCCACATAGCATGTGCTAAAAAGCTGAGAGGGTTACGGAAAAAACTGGATGCACTTCGTGTACAAAATGGACAATCTCTTTCGAAGTATAAGGGTTTCGGACGAAAACTCATCTGTTACAAAGGCATCTCATTTTTTTAAATAATATAAGAATTACAAAATTAAATATAATGATAAAATACACTAATATTAAACAACAAAAAAAGAATCACTGAAAAATCTATTTTTAAAGTAAAGTTATTCACAAACTAGTGATTCACACAAAATTCAAATAATTCAAATTTAAACTATCCAAATTTGAAAACTACTGGCACTAAAGAAAGTTTATAATTTTTTTACCTAAGCAAAAAGATTCACAAAGAAACTCTAAATAAAGCAAAAAACAACTCAGAAACAAAAGAAAAAAAATAAAGCAGCAAACAAAAAACAGAAAAATAAATAAATTAAAAAAGCCCGCCTACTGGGCCGCCACGACCTGCATACGAATAGAAACCCAACCTCTAGTTGGGCCAGGATGCAGGCCCGTACGGCCCAGTAGGCCCCACAGGGCAGCACAGTTTCAATAGGCCCACAAAGGCCTTCTCAGAGAGGAGCTCGACACGGTAGCCGCGGTGGGGCTTATAAACCGGTGCGAGCTCCTGTCAACTAGGGAGGTGGGACTAAACATTGGACACGGGTGATAACCCACAAGTATAGGGGATCGCAACAGTTTTCGAGGGTAGAGTATTCAACCCAAATTTATAGATTCGACACAAGGGGAGCCGAAGAATATTTGAAGGTATTAGCAGCCGAGTTGTCAGTTCAACCACACCTGGAGATTAATTATCTGCAGCAAGTAATCAGTAGCGCAGTAATATGATAGTTTTGATAGTAGTGACAGCAGCAACGGTAACAGTAACAATGATAGCAGCAATTTTGTAGCAAGTGTAACAGTGATGATAGCAATAGTGACTTAGCATGATCAACAAGGATAAATTCGTAGGCATTGGATCGGTGACTTGTTGGATGATATTCATCATGAGACAATTATAACCTAGGGCGATGCGGCACTAGCTCCAGTTCATCGATATAATGAAGGCATGTATTCCGTAAATAGTCATACGTGCTTTAATAAAAGAACTTGCATGACATCTTTTGTCCTATCCTCCCGTGGCAGCGGGGTCCATATTGGAAGGGATATTAATGCCTCCTTTTAATAGAGAACCGGAACAAAGCATTAACGCATAGTGAATACATTAACTCCTCAAACTACGGTCATCACCGGGAGTTGGCCCGGTTGTTGTCACTCCGGGGTTGCCGGATCATAACACGTAGTAGATGACTATAACTTGCAAGATCGGATCTAAAACATGGATATAATGATGAATTCATAAACGGTTCAGATCTGAGTTCATGGCACCCGGGCCCAAAGTGACAAGCATTAAGCATAGCAAAGTCATAGCAACATCAATCTAAGAACATAGTGGATACTAGGGATCAGGCACTAACAAAACTAACTCGATTACATGATGAATCTCATCCAACTCCTCACCCACCAGCGAGCCTGCGAAGGAATTACTCACTCCCGGTGGGGAGCAGCATGGAATTGGCGATGGAGAAGGGTTGGTGATGATGAAGAATGATGATCGCCCTCTCCGGAGCCCCAAATGGACTCCAGATCTGCCCTCCCGAGGAAGAACAGGGCTTGGCGGCGGCTCCGTCTTGTGGATCACGATAATTATTTCTCCCTGATTTTTTTCTGGAATAATATGAATTTATAGTATCAGGGGGGCGCGCCCTGGTGGGTTGTGCCCACCCAGGTGCCCCTCTCCGGCAGGTCTTGGCTCCAGAAATTCTCTTATTTGATATAAAAATCCTCGCAAAGTTTCGTTCCATTCCGAGAACTTTTATTTCTGCACAAAAATGACACCATGGTAGTTCTGCTGAAAACAACGTCAGTCCAGGGTTAGTTCCATTCAAATCATGAAAATTAGAGTCCAAAACAAGAGGAAAAGCGTGAGAGAAAGTAGATACGTTGGAGACGTATCAACTCCCCCAAGCTTAAACCTTTGCTTGTCCTCAAGCAATTCAGTTGATAAACTGAAAGTGAGAAAGAAAAATTTACGAACTCTTTTGCTCTTGTTTGCATAAATAAGCTTAAACAGCACCCAGGTTTTCAGCCAACATTATAACTAACTGATACGTCTCCATCCTATCTATAATTTTTGATTGTTCCATGCCAATATTATACAACTTTCATATATTTTTGGCAACTTTTTATACTACTTTTGGGACTAACATATTGATCCAGTGCCTAGTGCCAGTTCCTGTTTGTTGCATGTTTTTTGTTTCGCAGAAAATCCATATCAAACAGAGTCCAAACGGGATAAAAACTGATGGAGATTTTTTGGAATATATGTGAATTTTGGGAAGTGGAATCAACGCGGGACGATGCCCGAGGGGCGCACGAGGGTGAGGGGCGCGCCCCAGGGGGTCAAGCGCGCCCTGGGCCCTTGTGGCCACCCCGTAAGGCGGTTGGTGCCCTGCTTTCACCGCAAGAAATCCAATATCCGGATAAAAATCGTGTCCAAATTTCAACCCAATCGGAGTTACGGATCTCCGGGAATATAAGAAACGGTGAAAGGCCAGAATCAGGGAGTGCAGAAACAGAGGGAGACTGAGAGACAGGTCCAATCTCGGAGGGGCTCTCGACACTCCCATGTCAGGGAAGCCAAGGACCAGAGGGGGAAACCTTCTCCCATGTAGGGAGAAGGTCAAGGAAGAAGAAGAAGAAGGGGGCCCTCTCCCCCTCTCTTCCGGTGGCGCCGGAACGCCGCCGGGGCCATCATTATCACCGCAATCTACACCAACACCTCCGTCATCTTCACCAACATCTTCATCACCTTCCCCCATCTATCTACAGCGGTCCACTCTCCCGCAACCCGCTAATACCCTCTACTTGAACATGGTGCTTTATGCTCCATATTATTATCCAATGATGTGTTGCTATCCTATGATGCCTGAGTAGATTTTCGTTGTCCTATCGGTAATTCGTGAATTGCTATGATTGGTTTAATTCGCTTGTGGTTATGTTTCTGTCCTTTGGTGCCCATCATATGAGCGCGCGCGTGGATCACACCATAGGGTTAGTTGTATGTTGATAGGACTATGTATTGGAGGGCAAGAGTGACAGAAGCTTCAACCTAGCATAGAAATTGATGCATACGGGATTGAAAGGGGACCAATATATCTTAATGCTATGGTTAGGTTTTATATTAATGCACGTTAGTAGTTGCGGATGCTTGCTAATAGTTCCAATCATAAGTGAGTAGAATTCCAAGTCAAGGATGACATGCTAGCAGTGGCCTCTCCCACATAAAACTTGCTATCGGTCTAGTAAAGTAGTCAATTGCTTAGGGACAATTTCACAACTCCTACCACCACTTTTCCGCACTCGCTATACTAACTTTATTTCTTCTTTATCTAAACAGCCCCTAGTTTTTATTTACGTGCTCTTTATATTCTTTCAAACCTATCTCGTTACACCTACAAAGAACTTCTAGTTTTATACTTGTTTTAGGTAAAGCGAACGTTAAGCGTGCGTAGAGTTGTATCGGTGGTCGATAGAACTTGAGGGAATATTTGTTATACCTTTAGCTCCTCGTTGGGTTCGACACTCTTACTTATCTAAAGAGGCTACAATTGATCCCCTATACTTGTGGGTTATCAAGACCTTTTTCTGGCGCCGTTACCAGGGAGTTATAGCGTGGTGTGAATATTCTCGTGTGTGCTTGTTTGCTTTATCACTAAGTAGATTTTATTTGCTGTTCTAAGTTGTTCTCTATCTTTAGTTATGGATATGGAACACGAAATACCAAAAAAATTAGGTTTACTTGCTACTCATGGAGATGGGGAACCTCCTAAAACCCTCGATGCTCATTATGTGAAAGATATTATGCACTACTTTAATAATCCTAAGAAAACCCCATTCAATTATATAATGGGAGACACGTTGGATCAATGTGAATACTTTAGGGATTATCGCTTGACTCAAAAAGGGAAACTATTATGGGATCAAATTCATGTGTTGCATTCGTATGCTCGGGAACTATGCTTGAGATATGATTATACTTGTTGCTCTAGGATGAAGGCTCCACACCTTCCCTTTTCATGCAAATTTAATGATAATGAAACCTTAGCTTCTTATGCTAATGGTATATATGATTACTATGATGTGGAATGAATAGAACAATTTGTTGCTTTTAAGGGTGCTTGTGAAATTGAATCATTGTTTAAAGAGTTTGAAGATTTTGATGATTAAGTTTATAGACCTGAAAATTTAGCTATCCTTAAATATTGCTATGATAATTATAAATACAATTATGATATTGATGAATTTATTGAGAAAGTCTCCGCTGTCCGAGAAGAGACTAATATTTTGCATGAGTCTATGGAAGAAGAAATTGATGAAACTATGAGTTCATTGGATGAAAAAGCTTATGAGGAGAGCGAAGAACAAAAGGAGGAAGATCGGATTAGCTACCCGTTCCCACCTTCTAATGAGAGTAACTCTCCAACTCATACATTACTTAATGTCCCTTCGTTCTTATCGAAGGATGAATGCCATGATAATTGCTATGATCCCGTTGATTCGTTTGAAATATCCCTTTTTGACGAACTTGATGCTTGCTATGCTTGGGGACAAGATGCCAATATGAATTATGCTTATGGAGATGAACTTGCTATAGTTCCTTATGTTAAACATGAAATTGTTGCTATTGCACCCACGCTTTTTGAATTCTCCCGACTACACTGTATCGGAGAAGTTTGCCCTTATTAAGGATTATATTGTTGGGTTGCATTTTACTACTACACATGATGATTTTTATAGATATAATATGCATGTGCTTGCTGCTCCTACTTGCAACTATTATGAGAGAGGAACTACATCTCCGCCTCTCCATGTTTCCAATAAGATGAAATTGCAAGAAACTGTTTATACTATGCATTGGCCTTTACTATGTGTGCATGAATTGTTCTTTTATGACATGCCGATGCATAGGAAGAGAGTTAGACTTCGTTGTTGCATGATATATGTTACTTTGTGCTCACTACTAAATCACAAATCATTGTTAATTAAAATTGGCTTTGATATACCTTGGGATCCGGGTGGATCCATTACTTGAGCACTATATGCCTAGCTTAATGGCTTTAAAGAAAGCGCTGCCAGGGAGACAACCTGGAAGTTTTAGAGAGTCATTTATTTCTGTTGTGTGCTTTTATAAAGTTTATAAACAAAAATAATGTGCCAAGATTTACCTTTAGGATGTTTACATTGCTTGTTGGTTTGTGCGTTGCATAACAGAAACTTTGGCTGTAGTGCGCGATTTTACATTTCTTACTGGAACGTCAAACCGTTCTGAAACTTTTTGAACTGTCTTTCTATACAATTTTTTTATTTTTACTAATTTTTTCAGAATTATTGGAGTACCAGAAGTGTGGTGAATGTTCAGATTACTACAGTGTCCTGTTTAAGATAGATTCTGTTTTTGATGCATAGTTTGCTTGTTTTGATGAAACTGTCGATTCCTATCAGTGGATTAAGCCATGGAAAATTTATATTACAGTAGCTACAATGCAAAAAGAAAATATGAATTGGTTTGCAACAGTACTTAGAGTAGTGATTCACTTTATTATACTAACGGATCTTACCAAGCTTTCTGTTGAGTTTTGTGTGGATGAAGTGTTCGAAGATCAAGGAGGTCTCGATGTGAGGAGAAGGAGGAGAGGCAAGAGCTCAAGCTTGGGGATTCCCAAGGCACCCCAAGTAAATATTTAAGGAGACTCAAGTGTCTAAGCTTGGGGATGCCCCGGAAGGCATCCCATCTTTCTTCAACAAGTATCGGTAGTTTTCGGATTCGTTTTGTTCATGCGATATGTGCAAATCTTGGAGCGTCTTTTGCCTTTAGTTTTCACTTTTATTTTATGCACCATGCTAGTATGAGATAGTCCATGGTTGATTTATAGAATTCTCTTTGCACTTCACTTATATCTTTTGAGTATGGCTTTGTAGAATGCTTCATGTGCTTCACTTATATCATTTGAAGTATGGATTGCCTGTTTCCCTACACATAGAAAACCGCCATTTGTAAAATGCTCTTTTGCTTCAGTTATATATGTTAGAGTGTGGGCATATCTTTTGTAGGAAGAATTAAACTCTCTTGCTTCACTTATATCTATTTAGAGAGTTGACAGGAACTGGTCGTTCACATGGTTAGTCATAAAATCCTACATAAAATTTGTAGATCACTAAATATGATATGTTTGATTCCTTGCAATAGTTTTGCGATATAAAGATGGTGATATTAGAGTCATGCTAGTGGGTAGTTTTGGATTGTAGAAATACTTGTGTTGAATTTTGTGATTCCCGTAGCATGCGCGTATGGTGAACCGTTATGTAACGAAGTTGGAGCATGAGGTATTTATTGATTGTCTTCCTTATGAGTGGCGGTCGGGGACGAGCGATGGTCTTTTCCTACCAATCTATCCCCCTAGGAGCATGCACGTAGTACTTTATTTTTATGACTAATAGATTTTTGCAATAAGTATGTGAGTTCTTTATGACTAATGTTGAGTCCATGGATTATACGCACTCTCACCCTTCCATCATTGCTAGCCTCTTAAATGCAGTGCATTGCCCTTTCTCACCTCGAGAGTTGGTGCAAACTTAGCGGTGCATCCAAACCCCGTGATATGATACACTCTATCACACATAAGCCTCCTTATATCTTCCTCAAAACAGCCACCATACCTACCTATTATGGCATTTCCATAGCCATTCTGAGATATATTGCCATGCAACTTCCATCATCATCATATACATGACTTGAGCATTTATTATCATATTGCTTTGCATGATCATAAGATAGCTAGCATGATGTTTTCATGGCTTGTCCGTTTTTGATTTCATTGCTACGCTAGATCATTGCATATCCCGGTACACCGCCGGAGGCATTCATATAGAGTCATACTTTGTTCTAGTATCGAGTTGTAATATTGAGTTGTAAGTAAATAAAAGTGTGATGATCATCATTATTAGAACATTGTCCCATGTGAGGTTATCAAAATAAAAGTGGCCAAAGAAGCCCCCCAAAAAAAGAGAGGCCAAATAAGCCTACAAAAAAAAGAAAAAAAAGAAAAAGAAAAATAAAAGAGAGAAAAGAGAGAAGGGACAATGTTACTATCCTTTTACCACACTTGTGCTTCAGAGTAGCACCATGTTTTTCATATAGAGAGGCTCTTGAGTTATCACTTTCATATACTCGTGGGAATTTTCATTCTAGAACTTGGCTTGTATATTCCAACGATGGGCTTCCTCAAATTCCCTAGGTCTTCATGAGCAAGCAAGTTGGATGCACACCCACTTAGTTCCAGTTTGAGCTTTCATACACTTATAGCTCTAGTGCATCCGTTGCATGGCAATCCCTACTCCTCGCATTGACACCAATTGATGGGCATATCCATAGCCCGTTGATTAGCCACGTCGATGTGGGACTTTATCCTTTTTGTCTTCTCCACACAACCTCCACCATCATATTCTATTCCACCTATAGTGCTATGTCCATGGCTCACGCTCATGTATTGCGTGAAAGTTGAAAAGGTTTGAGAACATCAAAAGTATGAAACAATTGCTTGGCTTGTCATCGGGGTTGTGCATGATTTGAATATTTTGTATGGTGAAGATGGAGCATAGCGAGACCATATGATTTTGTAGGGATAACTTTCTTTGGCCATGTTATTTTGAAAAGACATGATTGCTTTATTAGTATGCTTGAAGTATTATTGTCTTAATGTCAAATGATATACTATTTCTTTGAATCACTCGTGTCTTAATATTCATGCCATGATTAGATTACATGGTCAAGATTATGCTAGGTAGCATTCCACATCAAAAATTATCTTTTTTATCATTTACCTACTTGAGGACGAGCTGGAATTAAGCTTGGGGATGCTGATACGTCTCCGTCGTATCTATAATTTTTGATTATTCCATGCCAATATTATACAACTTTCATATATTTTTGGCAACTTTTTATACTATTTTTGGGACTAACATATTGATCCAGTGCCTAGTGCCAGTTCCTGTTTGTTGCATGTTTTTTGTTTCACAGAAAATCCATATCAAACGGAGTCCAAACGGGATAAAACTGCGGAGATTTTTTGGAATATATGTGAATTTTGGGAAGTGGAATCAACGCGAGACGATGCCCGAGGGGCCCATGAGGGTGAGGGGCGTGCCCCAGGGGGTCAGGCGTGCCCTGGGCCCTCGTGGCCACCCCGTAAGGTAGTTGGTGCCCTTCTTTCGCCGCAAGAAAGCCAATATCCGGATAAAAATCATGTCCAAATTTCAACCTAATCGGAGTTACGGATCTCCGGGATATAAGAAACGGTGAAAGGCCAGAATCAAGGAGCGCAGAAACAGAAGGAGACAGAGAGACATATCCAATCTCGGATGGGCTCTCTCCCCTCCCATGCCATGGAAGCCAATGACCAAAGGGGAAACCCTTCTCCCATCTAGGGAGAAGGTCAAGGACGAAGAAGAAGGGCCCCCCCTCTCCCCCTCTCTTTCGGTGGCGCCGGAACGCCGCCAGGGCCATCATCGTCACCGCAATTTACACCAAGACCTCTGTCATCTTCACTAACATCTTCATCACCTTCCCCCATCTATCTGCAGCGGTCCACTCTCCCGCAACCAGCTGTACCCTCTACTTCAACATTGTGACGCCCCCGATTCGATCGTACACTAATCATACACGCAAACGTGTACGATCGAGATGAGGGACTCACGGGAAGATATCACAACACAACTCTAAAAATAAATAAGTCATACAAGCATCATAATACAAGCCAGGGGCCTCGAGGGCTCGAATACAAGTGCTCGATCATAGACGAGTCAGCTGAAGCAACAATATCTGAGTACAGACATAAGTTAAACAAGTTGCCATAAGATGGCTAGCACAAACTGGGATACAAATCGAAAGAAGCGCGAGCATCCTTCACGGATCCTCCTAAACTACTCACAGTCGTAAATCGGTGACACGCACATAGTAGTAGGCACCTCCGGTGTAGTAGGAGTCATCGTCGATGGTGGCGTCTGGCTCCTGGACTTCGGCATCTGGTTGCGACAACCAGGAAGAAAGGAAAAGGGGGAAAGGGGGAGCAAAGCAACCGTGAGTACTCATCAAAAGTACTCGCAAGCAAGGATCCACACTACATATGCATGGGTATCTGTGTAAAGGGGCAATATCGGTGGACTGAACTGCAAAATGCCAGAATAAGAGGGGGATAGCTAGTCTTGTCGAAGACTACGCTTCTGGCAGCCTCCATCTTGCAGCATGTAGAAGAGAGTAGGTGGTAAGTTCAGCAAGTATCATCGCATAGCATAATCCTACCCGGCGATCCTCTCCTTGTCGCCCTGTTAGAGAGCGATCATCGGGTTGTATCTAGCACTTGAAAGGGTGTGTTTTATTAAGTATCCGGTTCTAGTTGTCACAGGGTCAAGGTACAACTCCGGGTCGTCCTTTTACCGAGGGACACGGCTATTCTAATAGATAAACTTCCCTGCAGGGGTGCACCACATAACCCAACACGCTCGATCCCCTTTGGCCGGACACACTTTCCTGGGTCATGCCCGGCCTCAGAAGATCAACACGTCGCAGCCCCACCTAGGCACAACAAAGAGGTCAGCACGCCGGTCTAAATCCTATGTGCGCAGGGGTCTGGGCCCATTACACACCTGCACGTTGTGAACGCGGCCGGAAGCAGACCTAGCCTCCCTAATACAAGAGGAGGCATTCCGGTCAATCCGTAGCGCCGGTCGGTCGGCCGACGTCACGAAGGCTTCGGCTGATACCACGGACGTCGAGTGTCCATAACTGTTCCCGCATAGTTGGTTAGTGCGTATAGGCCAGTGGCCAGACTCAGATCAAATACCAAGATCTCGTTAAGCGTGTTAATTGATGTAACCGCGGACGCTGATCGGGGACAGGCCCACCTCTCACCTAGGTGATCTCAACCTGCCCTATCGCTCCGCCACAAAGGTCCACTCAGAGGGCCGTCGGGACAAACGTCCTTTCGATCCCAATCCGTAAATCACTCACGGGTACCTACGAGCCGACCCGACTTTAGTCACCACATGTATCATATATTATGTATACAAGTATATACCCGTGATCACCTCCCGAGTGATCACGGCCCGGTAGTATAGCATGGCAGACAGACAAGAATGTAAGGCCAATGATGGAATACTAACATCCTATACTAAGCATTTAGGATTGTAGGTAAAGGTAACAACAGTAGTAGCAAGGACAGGCTATGCATCAGGATAGGATAAATGGAAGCAGTAACATGCTACACTACTCTAATGCAAGCAGTAGATAGAAGAATAGGCGATATCTGGTGATCATGGGGGGGGGGGGCTTGCCTGGTTGCTCTGGCAAGAACGAGGGGTCGTCAACACAGTAGTCGATCGGGGCACCAGCAGCGGCGTCAGTCTCGTAGTCTACCAGAGAGAAGAGGGGGAAGAGACAATGAATACAATGCAAACAGATGCATAATGATGCATGACATGACATGTAATGGTGCTAGGTGTGCCCTAACGCAGTAGGAGGTGATACCGGCGAAGGGGGAAAACATCCAGGAAAGTATTCCTTGTGTTTCGCGCTTTCGGACAGATGATCCGGAGGGGGAAAGTTGCATGTTCGCTATGCTAGGGATGTGTGGTGGACGAACGGGCTATGTATCCGGGTCCGTCTCGTCATTCTGAGCAACTTTCATGTAGAAAACATTTTCATCCGAGTTACCAATTATTTTCTATGGTTTTCTAAACTTTAAATCATTTTCTGCAATTATTTAAATTAACAGGAATTTCCAGAAAAGGAAATATGACGTCTGCATGAGCTCATCACTGCGTCGGCGATCAGCAACCTGATTGGTGTGTCAAAGCGCGCACGTCGCGGCCCACAGCCGCCCCACGATGGGTTTAACAGAGTTTAATTTAAACTAACAGAGCTAATATAGAGGGTGGGCCCCATTAGTCAGTGACTATTTAGTCAACTAAATTAATTAATGAAATAATTAGCATTTTATTTATTTACAAAAATGTTTTAAACGACGCAGGCCCGCATGTCAGTGGCAGTAGATGCCACATTAGCGTAGTTGACTTGATCAGCGTGGCGATTAGGGCCTTGGCCCTGGTAGTGACCGGTGGGCCCGCCCGAGCTCAGTCGGCGCTGGCGCCGGAGTTGCCCCGACGAGCTCTCCCACGGTGGTGCGGCTCGGGAGGTGGCCGGAAATCAGTTGTGGTGGTCCGTTTGGACCACCGCGAGCATCTACGGGGCCAGAGCGATGGTGCGAAGCGATCTGGGGGTAGCAGCATCGAGGGGGATGGCCAGAACAACACCGGCGAGGGGCGGAGGCGGCGATGTGTACGGGTTGATGACTGCTACGGAGTAAATGAAGAGGCTGGGCAGGTTCTACGCGGTGCGGTGAAGCTGCTAGGCGCACACCCGTGACCATTTGGTCACCGGAGGCATGCCGGTGACGAGCACGGGCGGCGGCGCCTTCGGGCGCTCAACGAGCTAGGGCATAGGGGCCATGGGGAAGAGCGTGCGCGGGTGTGTTGGGTTCCTGGAAGCGCCAGGAGCACGGAGATGGGCTCAGGCGAGCATGACGGCGGCTGTGGCGACGGCCACGAGCTCGTCGGCGGCGGACAGAATACGGGTGCGGTCGCAAGCTAGCTACGACGCGTGAGGAAGCTAACAGAGAGTAGCAGGAGGTGGAGGAGCGCATCGAGCGTCACACATGGAGGCCGGTGAATGGTTTAGTAGCAGCAGAGGGCCGTCGCCGGAGTTGGTGAAGAGCGGCGGCGACCGGAGATGTGGAAGAAGGGGAACCAGTGCAGCAGCGCCTCTGAGCTCTAGCTGGGGCCACAGTTTGACGAGGAAGACGATGGCGGAGACGACAGACACGTTGGCGAGGCGAGGCGAAGGCTGTGGCCGCGCGTTTTACGGCTGTGATTCCATGGCGGCGCTTGGATGCGGTGGGGAAGGAGGAAATGGTGAGGTGGATCTGAGGGGAGGGGAGGCGAAGGGGCCGACAGGGAGAGCGGGGGTGAGTGGGAGAAAGAACCGAGGAGGCGGGGGCGTGGCGGCCTTATCCTTCCCGGCGTCGGTGCCGGCAAGGTGGTCGGGCGAGAACGCGCCCCTGTTCCGACCTGGGTCGGGGGAACAGGGAAGGGAGACGACAGGGGGCCGGGCCGGCTGTTGGCTAGCTGGGCCATTTCGCCCAGGGGGTTTGCGGGGTTTTGTTTTCTCTTTATTTTTGTCAGCTTTGTTTTTCTGTTTTTATTCTTTTCTCTTTTATTTATTTCCTTTTCTGTTTAATTCAGTTTAAAATATTTATGCATTCTGTAAAAGTGCCTTTCCTTCACCTTAAAAACCTAAACATTAATTGACACACTCCGAACATTTTAGTTTTAAAGTTTGAATTTTTTTGTTGTTTGACATATTTTGAATTTGACTTTTGAACCGGTTTTGAACTAACGAGAGATTAGCAACAGTAACGGAGGTGACGTGGCATCATTAGCAGAGTTTCACTGTAGCTTCATTTTTCAGGCGATACAATTCTCCTCCACTACAAGAAATCTCGTCCCGAGATTTAGGAGGTAGAAGGAAACAACGCGGGGTATTCATCACGCAGGCGATCCTCGCGTTCCCAAGTGGCTTCATCTTCATAGTGGTGCGACCACTGGACCTTGAGGAACTTGATCGCCTTCTGACGTGTGCGGCGTTCAGCTTGGTCGAGAATGCGGACTGGATGCTCTTTATAGAAGAGGTCCTGTTGCAATTCGAGCACTTCATGATCCACTGCTCGGATTGGGTCCTTGAAGCAACAGCGGAGCTGTGACACGTGGAACACATCGTGAACGTGAGAAAGGTTGGGCGGAAGCTCCTGTTGATATGTGATACGTCTCCAACGTATCTATAATTTTTGATTGCTCCATGCTATATTATCTATTGTTTTGGACCATATTGGACTTTATTTTACACTTTTATATTACTTTTGGGACTAACCTATTAACGGAGGCCCAGCCCAATTCTTTGTTTTTGTCTATTTGGTGTTTGAAGAAAGCGGAATATCAAACGAGTCCAAACGGAATGAAACCTTCGAGCGTGATTTTCTCACGAATATGATCCGGAGACTTGGACCCCGTCAAGAAAGAAAGGCGGCCACGAGGTGGAGGGCGCCCCCGCCTCGTGGGCCCCCTTTGCTCCACCGACGTACTCCTTCCTCCTATATATACCTCGTACCCCGAGCGATCGAATCTTGAGCCAAAACCTAATTCCACCGCCGCAACTTTACGTATCCACGAGATCCCATCTTGGGGCCTGTTAGGAGCTCCATGGAAGGGGAATCCACCATGGAGGGCTTCTATATCATCATAGCCTCTCCGATGAAGTGTGAGTAGTTTGCCTCAGACCTTCGGGTCCATAGTTAGTACCTAGATGGCTTCTTCTCTCTTTTTGGATCTCAATACAATGTTCTCCCCCTCTCTTTTTTAGATCCATTCGATGTAATCTTCCTTTTTGCGGTGTGTTTGTTGAGATCGATGAATTGTGGGTTTATGATCAAGATTATCTATGAGCAATATTTGAATCTTCTCTGAATTCTTTTATGTATGATTGGTTATCTTTGCAAGTCTCTTCGAATTATCCATTTGGTTTGGCCAACTAGATTGGTAGTTCTTGCAATGGGAGAAGTGCTTCGCTTTGGGTTCAATCTTGTGGTGTCCTTTCCCTTGACAGAAGGGGCAGCAAGGCACGTATTGTATTGTTGCCATCGAGGATAACAAGATGGGGTTTTTATCATATTGCATTAATTTATCCCTCTACATCATGTCATCTTGCTTAAGGCGTTACTCTGTTTTCATTAACTTAATACTTTAGATGCATGCTGGATAGCGGTCGATGCGTGGAGTAATAGTAGTAGAAGCACGCAGGAGTCGGTCTACTTGTCTCGGACGTGATGCCTATATACATGATAATACCTAGATACTCTCATAACTATGCTCAATTCTGTCAATTGCTCAATGATGAATTCGTTCACCCACCATAAAATACTTATGCTCTTGAGAGAAGCCACTAGTGAAATCTATGGCCCCCCGGTCTATTCTCTATCATATTAATCTTCCACCACTTTATTATTGCTTTGCTTTTTATTTTACTTTGCATCTTTATACCAAAACTACGAAAAATATTATCTATCATCTCTATCAGATCTCACTCTCATAAGTGACCGTGAAGGGATTGACAACCCCTAATCGCGCCGGTTGCGTTGAACTATTTGTTTTGTGTAGGTACGAGGGACTTGCGCGTGGCCTCCTACTGGATTGATACCTTGGTTCTCAAAAACTGAGGGAAATACTTACGCTACTCTGCTGCATTATCATCTCCTCTTCGGGGAAATCCAACACAAGCTGAAGAGGTAGCAAGAAGAATTTCTGGCGCCGTTGCCGGGGAGTCTACGCAAAACTCAACATACCAAGTATCCATCACAATCCCTTATCTCTCGCATTACATTATTTGCCATTTGCCTCTCGTTTTCCTCTCCCCCACTTCACCCTTGTCATTCTATTCGCCCTCTCTTTTCCGTTTGCCTCTTTTCGCTCGCTTTTCCCTCGCCATGTCGGAATTAAAAAGATTTGGGGGTCCTCTCCCGAGTTCTAGTGCTTTAGACAATCCTGCTATCTTATCTAAACTCATAAATAAAAATGCTATGGAAAAACCTGCCGGAATTATCAATGAAAACATTAGCAATTTTGATGAAGAAGATTCTGGAATATTTCGTTATTTACTTGATGAATCTTTGAAAGATGCTTGGGATAGGCTATTAAGTATCCGTGCTAGCTATGTACCCCAATACAAAATTGAGGTTTACTTAAAAAGCTTTTATGTTGGGTTACTCGCTTCGTTCAAACAAGTCTTGGATTCTATTTTTGAAGAGGGTTTTCTTGAAGGGGACCCCATAGATACCTATGAGAAGATGAAAACTATATTTGGGCACCCTATTAACGAGAAAGTTGAAATTACATCTCTTTTGCTTTCTTGCCAAAACGAATCTATCAAAGAGATAAAAGCTAGCCTAGATGCCAATTTCTGCAGCATACTTAATCTTTCTTCTACCATTAATGGCCATGTACTTTGTCAAAATATAAGGATTAATTCCATAGATAGCAAGTTTGCTCTCTTCTTCCCTAAAACCAAAGATGGCAATACCTAGATCTATCCTTGCTTTTATGCCTAGCTAGGGGCGTTAAACGATAGCGCTAGTTGGGAGGCAACCCAATTTTATTTTTAGTTTTTTGTTTTTGCTTCTGTTTAGGAATAAATAATCCATCTACCTTCTGTTTAGATGTGGTTTTATGTTTTAATTAGTGTTTGTGTGAAGTTAAACCTATAGGATCTTCTTGGATGATAGTTATTTGATCTTGCTGCAATTTCCAAAAACTTTCGGTTCACGAAAACAATTGTTAAAAATCACCAGGACGTGATAAAATAGTGATTCCAATTTCTTATGATCAATAAACAAATTTCCTAGGTCTTCCTATTTTGGCTGAATTTTGGGAGTTCCAGAAGTTTGCGTTAGTTACAGATTAGTACAGACTGTTCTGTTTTTGACAGATTCTGTTTTTCGTGTGTTGTTTGCTTATTTTGATGAATCTATGGCTACTAAAATAGTTTATAATCCATAGAGAAGTTGGAATACAGTAGTTTTAACACCAATATAAATAAAGAATGAGTTCATTACAGTACCTTGAAGTGGTCTTTTGTTTCTTTCGCTAACGGAGCTCGCGAGATTTCTATTGAGTTTTGTGTTGTGAAGTTTTCAAGTTTTGGGTGAAATATTTTTGATGGATTATGGAACAAGGAGTGTCAAGAGCCTAAGATTGGGATGCCCATGGCACCCCCAAGATAATATAAGGACACCAAAAATTCAAAGCTTGGGGATGCCCCTGGAAGGCATCCCCTCTTTCGTCCACTTCCATCGGTAACTTTACTTGGAGCTATATTTTTATTCACCACATGATATATGTTTTGCTTGGAGCGTCTTGTATGATTTGAGTCTTTGCTTTTTAGTTTACCACAATCATCTTTGCTGTACACACCTTTTGAGAGATCCATACATGAATTGGAATTTGATAGAATACTCTATGTGCTTCACTTATATGTTTTGAGCTATATAGTTTTGCTCTAGTGCTTCACTTATATCTTTTAGAGCACGGTGGTGGATTTTATTTTATAGAAACTATTGATCTCTCATGCTTCACTTAGATTATTTTGATAGTCTTAAATAGCATGGTAATTTGATGAAATAAACTTAATATGCTAGGTATGCAAGAATAATAAACTCTTTCTTATGAGTGTGTTGAATACTAAGAAAAGTTTGATACTTGATGATTGTTTTGAGATATGGAGGTAATAATATCAGAGTCATGCTAGTTGAGTAGTTGTGAAATTGATAAATACTTATGTTGAAGTTTGCAAGTCCCGTAGCATGCACGTATGGTAAACGTTATTTAACAAATTTGAAACATGAGGTGTTCTTTGATTGTCCTCCTTATGAGTGGCGGTCGGGGACGAGCGATGGTCTTTTCCTACCAATCTATCCCCCTAGGAGCATGCGCGTAGTGCTTTGGTTTTTGATGGCTTGTAGATTTTTGCAATAAGTATATGAGTTCTTTATGACTAATGTTGAGTCCATGGATTATACGCACTTCCACAATTCCATCATTGCTGGCCTCTTCGGTACCGTGCATTGCCCTTTCTCACATTGAGAGTTGGTGCAAACTTCGCCGGTGCATCCAAACCCGGTGATATGATTCGCTCTTTCACACATAAACCTCCTTATATCTTCCTCAAAACAGCCACCATACCTACCTATTATGGCATTTCCATAGCCATTCCGAGATATATTGCCATGCAACTTTCCACCATTCCGTTCAAAATGACACATTCATCATTGTCATAGTGCTTAGCATGATCATGTAGTTGACATAGTATTTGTGGCAAAGCCACCGTTCATAATTATTTCATACATGTCACTCTTGGTTCATTTCATATCCCGGTACACCACCAGAGGCATTCATATAGAGTCATACCTTGTTCTAGTATCGAGTTGTAATAATTGAGTTGTAAATAAATAGAAGTGTGATGATCATCATTTTCTAGAGCATTGTCCCAAGTGAGGAATATATATATATATATATATATATATATATATATATATATATATATATATATATATATATATATATATATATATTTAAAGGGAGAAAATAGGCCATAAAAAGAGAAAAGACCCAAATAAAAAAATGAGAGAAAAAGAGAGAAGGGACAATGCTACTATCCTTTGCCATACTTGTGCTTCAAAGTAGCACCATAATCTTCATCATAGAGAGTCTATCATTTTGTCATATACTAGTGGGAATTTTTCATTATAGAACTTGGCTTGTATATCCCAACAATGGGCCTCCTCAAGTGCCCTAGGTCTTCATGATCAAGCAAGTTGGATGCACACCCACTTAGTTGCATTTTGTTGAGCTTTCGTACATTTATAGCTCTAGTGCATCCGTTGCATGGCAATCCCTACTCCTTGCATTAACATCAATCGATGGGCATCTCCATAGCCCATTGATTAGCCTCGTTGATGTGACACTTTCTCCTTTTTTTGTCTTCTCTTCATAACCCCCATCGTCATATTCTATTCCACCCATAGTGCTATGTCCATGGCTGTCGGTGCGGAGACGACACCTATGGGATCACAAGAATCCCTACTACGGTTGTGGGGTGGGTCGTGTGAAGAAGCGGATCAAGCAGATAGCACACGAGTTCTTTTATCCGAGGTTAAGACGCGAGATCGTAAAACCCTACTCCTACTTTAGTGGTTAGCTTATTTGTGTTCTTCAGCTAGCTATGGGGCGTGAAGAGCTCCAAAAAGCCGAATCCCCCTCCTGGTCGCCTTGGGCCTCCTTTTATAGGGAAAGGGGTTGCCACAGTGGCGTACATGACGTGGACAGGGTACAGCCATACGAGTTTATCCCTCGCAGTACATGACAAGGTGCCATAAATGCGTCTTGCTTAGGTGTCCTTACTTTACGGGGGCGGGGAGAGCCAGTCTCGTTCGCGCCGCTTCCCTTCAGCGTTGACACGCGCATACAGCCAGCGGTGCTGTGGTGCCATGTAGGCGAGCGAGCGGTGAGGTGGCGCCGTGGTGGGTCTCCACGAAGGTTAAGCAGCCATGCGCAGCTGCCTGCCAAACTGGTTGGGTCGGCAGCTGCATGATGGAGGCTTGATTGGTGCGGGCCGATGGTGGCCCTACGGGTGTCCTTGGCGGGGGGCCTTGCGCAGCCTCGGCAAGGGCCTTGCGGGGCCCCCGGCAAGGTCTTCTTGTGGCGCTTCTTGTCATCCCCGGCAAGGCTCTTGCCGGGGGCTTCGTGGTCCTCCTTGGCAAGGATCCCGCCAAGGGTCGTCATCTTTGATAGTATGTATCTAATCTTTGGATGTCTTCACAAAGATCTGCATGCCACCACGGGGATGTCTCCCGAATCCTCTGCCTCATGGGGTGGGCAGTGGACTCAAGGTGATCTGCTCAGGTGGGCGTGGAAGCCGCCCATGACAAGAGCCTTCTTTGGGTTTTCTAAAACTGCCCCGGCAAGGATTTTGCCTGGGGAGTCTTCTTCGTCCCGTTTGCTCTTTGTGGTCTTGGTCTTGGCGTCGTCCTGTTTCTCTTGAGCGCTGACCTTACCTTGGCTCACCTCCCTCGCCTTGCTTAGTGTGGCGGCGCCCATGCTCGGACTGCCGTGCATAGTTAAAGGTGTACCCTTCTTTACGTACACCGGCAGAGCCCCCGGCCTGGGCCACACGTAAGCGCCTAATCGCGTCGTTAGGCTAGGCCCAAAAGCGGTCTTGTGAGGCAGGCAGGGTGGTTTTACCGTGGTAAGTCTTTTCGCGCGCTGCGCTACCCACGCCTCCCGCGCGCGGCTTGGCGTGGGGAGGTGTGCGTGATGTGGGTGGCATGCGTGGGGCTGAGCTCTGCACGCATGCGTCCCGTCGTAGTTAATGTGAAAGGAGGCGGCTCGTGCTTTCCCCCATAAGAAGGGATAACTGCGGGCACGCGGCTCACTTTCACCTCTTCCCTCGTACCTTTTCCAATCTCAGGGCCGCCATTTTCTCTCTTCCTTCCCTTCTAAGCTTTCGCCGTCGCCCGCCGTCGCTACTTTGCCGCCCTCCTTCCTTGCTCCTCTAGACTTCTTGGCTGCCATGGCGCCCAAATCCGCCAAGGGCAAGGGGGTGGCTAAGAGCTCCGGGACCGTGGAGCCGCCGGAGAGCGCGCTGTCGGGGGACCGGACGAAGTCTGCCTTCTTCATCCCCTCATCGATTGGTGTTCACGATCTCCTCGCCTCCTTCAAGCCCTTATGGGGAGTGAAGACGGGGGGAGAGAATTCGGGGCACCCGGCGACGCGCATTATTCCTGCTGCCTGCGCCGATCCTGCCCCAAACCGGTATCCCTTTTTCGTTGATTACTTTTCTTGCGGGTTATGCCCTCCTTTTTCCGATTTCTTCTGCGACATCATGCACACCTTCGGCTTTCGCCTTTTGGATTTTACTCCGAATGCGGTGGCATGTTTGGCTCTCTTCACGCATCTTTGCGAGGGCTTCGCCGGAGTGCAGCCCAACACGGCACTCTTTCGCCACTATTTCTCCCCCCGAATCCAGCCTGGAGGCACCGTCTCCGGATGTATCGCCTGGATCTCAAGATCCAAGGGGGCATACCCGGAGGGTGCCATGAAGGAGAAGTGGGACGAATGGCGTGGCCGGTGGTGCTGGATCGAGGACGAGGACCCGCGGGAATTCTGCAAGGTCCGCCGGACGCCGCCGATCCGCGGCAGCGACTGGGGTGACGTCGATGCTGCCGACGGGAGGCTCACCGTCGCCACCACCGAGATCCGCCGGTGACCGGTAGGGCTCACCCAGAGATGATCGGGCGGACTTCATTCGCCCCGGATTGCCCGTTGCACAACAAGGGAGGCCAGCACGGCTTTTCACAAACCCAGCCGACATCATGCGGCTCCGACCTGGCCTCGACCACAACTTCACCATGATGGGGCATGCCCACTACGCGGCGGCTTTCTAACAGCGTGGATCGCGGCGGCAAGATTGAAGCGGACCGGCAAGGCGCGAGTGCTGCCGTGAAGGTCGGCAAGGCCCTCAAGGGTCCTTCTTCAAGTTGCCGGCGGGGTAGTCCGTTGTGCAACAACTCACGCCAGTCCGAGATCGCCGCTATGATGCCGGACTGCAACGCGCACGACCCTGTCGAGCTGGCGGGAGCCAGCGCAAGCGGATGTGCAGCAGTTCTTGACTCCTTGGTCGAGGTGTGCGTCAATGCTAACGTCGGCGGTGGCTTGTCATGGACACCACCCGGCGGAGCTGGACTACATCGCCACTAGGCGAGGAGGCATAACTTGCCATGGAGGCGGCGGCGCGAGGTGTGGAGGACAAAGCCGCAGCGGCTGCTGAAGGAGGAGCAGTTCACTTTGTGGGCGCGGCCACGGGAGGTCAGCAGCTGATCTGGAGCTCCGCTTGTCGAGGGGGCGGCCCGGCGAATCATCGTCGGAGGGAGGGCGTGGCGGAGGGCTCGGCCATGTCGAGGGAAGAGAGGCGGAGTCTGCGATGGGCTGGCTCCAGCGAGCGGTCCGGCCTGGCAGGGCTCTGGCGGCCTCAATTGACTCTGGGAGGGTCTGGGCGCCACACGAGGGCCACGACGGCGAAGGGGCTAACGAGGGCCGCTGAGAAGAAGAAGGCAACGGCCCCTTCCTCATCCAGGCGCGCACAAACCCCGCTGCCCTCTTCGCCTCCTCCGGCAAGCGTCGATTTGGATGACGAGGCGGAGCTCCCTTTTGATCTTGGGTCCCTCAGCCCGGAGAGGAAGAGGAAGCTGGTGGAGGAGGAGGAGACGGACAATGAGTAAGTACTCCATTCCTCACTGTTATCTTCCCTGAATCGGGTGCTTGTCTTGATCCATCTTTGCTTTTGCAGGAGGCGGAGGCGTTGGCCCGGAGGGCTAAGAGGCGAGGACCTTGGCGGGCGATCAGCCCGGCCGGGCCAGAGACACCACTGGTGGTCTTGAGCATCCGGACAGCAGCCCGGCGCAACCCAGCGTAAGTTCGTCACCCTCTTCTTACTCGACATGTGGTAGGCGCTCGATGCCACGATGCTGACCTTGCCGGGTTTTGCAGGAGGGAGGCGGCAGCAGGAGGAGCCACGGAGGCTGCTCCTAATACACCACCCCATCGACTACGCCGCCCTGAGGCGTCGGCAAGTGCACGGGCCTGAGCCTATACCCATGGAGGAAGAGGGAACTTAAGGCTGGTGACCTGCTGCATGGCGCCAAATCTTTGGCGGAGAGGGACTTACCTTCACGGCCTGGCCTTTGGTGAGTCGCCAGTCCCTCGTTCCTGTTTTCCCCTTATTCCCTTCCTGGCTTCATCGCCCCCTTTGCTGCCCAGGCCCTCCTTCAACAGACATGGAGGACGTGGACACTGTTGTGGGAAGCATTGCCGAGGAGGCCGCCAAGGATGCTGACGAGGCTGCCGCTGACAAAGCCGCCAAGAGTGCTGCCGAGGATGCCGCTGCGGGGGCCGCCAAGGCGTCCGACAAAGCTTCTGCCGAGGGCGCCAGCAGTGGGCCTGCCGGCGGGGCCGACGAGGCCTCCGCCAGGAAGAAGCGGCGGGTGACCATCCTCCCTCTTCCTCAACTTCGGGCCCTGGCAGATATCTGAAGGTGGGCGACAATCTTTTCGTCCATCTCCCGGGGACATCGAGCCGAGCGCCTGCCGAAGGAGAAGCCTTGGACGGCGAGGTGCTTGCCGCCACCGGGCTTGAGGTAGTTGTTGAGCCGGGTGTTGGCGGCGACGGTTCTCCAGAGGAGCAGCTTTTCCGCGCCATGGGGGCCGACTTCCGGAAGCTCCAAGCACTCTACCGCGCCCGCCTGGACAAGGTCAAGGCCAGGATGGCATGATGAACAACGCAGAAGGTGGATTTCAAAGCGGCGTCGCTGGCGCAGACCTGGTTCCACGACTCGCGAGGGAGCAGAGGGCCTTTCAGGAGGAGCTGGCCAAGCGCGACGTGGAGCTCACCATGAGAATGGCCGACATCGAGAAGGCTCAGGAAGAGGCGGCGAACTTGGCCACCGTGGCCGAAGCCGCTTGGAACCATCATCAAACCACCTTGGATTCCCAAGAAGAGGACCTCTCTGCGCGTGAAGCGAAGCTCAACGCAATGCTCCGCAGCAAGGATGAGGAGCTCGAGGCCCTTGTCGCGCAACGGACCCACGAGCTGGAGCAGAGGCACAAGGAGGCACTCGATGCCCAGGCTCTGGCCCATGCCGGCAAGGAGAGGGAGCTGGAAACGGAGCAGGACGAGCTGAAGGAGCAGGTCGTCAGGCTGTCTGGCGAGAAGAATACGCTCAACCGCGCCTTGACTGAGGCGCAGGGAGCAGTCATCAGCAGGACTGGGGAGCTCTCCGACGCGCAAAGCTCCATCAGAGACCTCAAGTTGAACACAGGAGGGTCTCGAGAAGATCTTGTCGGAGGCGGGGCTCGGGAGGAGACCTTGACCGGGAGCCTCGAGGAGGAGAAGCAGCTGCGGGCAAGCAGGCCGCCTCCACCAGAATATGTGGTGGGCGAGAACAAGTGGATCAGCCATCTGGAGGTCATCGCTGGCGGGGTCACCTGCAATTGGCCACCATGGGGCTGCCAAATGTGAGTATGCCCCCGAGCGCAGCGGGACCATCAACGCCAAGCTGACCCAGTTCTTCGAAGGCGTCCTCGGAGCCTTGGCCTATCTCCATTCCAACAGGACGGCCACACCGGTCGATGAGGCCCGGCGACTTTGCCGGAGGGTTGTGACCAAGGTCCTCACCAAGGTGGCACACTGGAATCCCAGCCTTGACTTCGCGGCCTCGATGAAGAGCTTGCCGGATGGTGTTGACCTCACGGTGCTCAAGGAGCGCATCAAGCCCATCACCAACGGCATCGACGAAATCAAGAGGGTGGAAAGCCAGCGCCGTGATTGAGCATCCCGTTCTTCTCCGCCGCTGCGGGTTCTCGACCAAGACAAATTTTATCTTTAGTTAGAACCGCAACTATGATGTGATGTAATATAACTTTGAAGTATTCTTGATTTTCTTGCACGTTATTTCCCCGTTCAATTCCCCATTGTATGTGTGCCCCTCGTCGATCGGGTAGGCTTGCCGGCGCGAAAGCCCCTAGCGGCGTTTTGGGGACGGATCCCCAGGGCCTGCTGGGTACGCGTGCTGCCGGACGAGCCACCTTTCCGTTCCAAACGTGGCCGCCGAACTGTCGAGCTTGACTCCAGTCAGAATCGAGGGCGTTGCCGATCGCGGAAGGTTACTCTGCCATTTTCGACGCAGCCGCTTGAGCTGTTGAGCGGACTCGAAACAGGGCAAGGGCGTTGCCGATCGTGGGAGAGCCCCCTGGCGTGCGGGTTCCCCATACAAAGGCGTGGCATCTCGGGGATAACCTTAAATAAGAAGGGGAGCACAAATAAGAGGTCAGTGTAACTTAGCTTCTGTTGGCGATCGCTCTAGCGTCGACCCACTGGCCTCCTTCCTTCTTCCAGGATCACGAAGATGAAGGAGTGCCGGGCTAATTGCTAGAGCCGATTCTCACAACTACGCCCCCTCCCCCTACCTGGCGCGCCAAAGATGTCGGTGCAGAGACGACACCTATGGGATCACAAGAATCCCTACTACGGTTGCGGGGCGCGGGGTCGTGAGAAGAGCGGATCAAACAGATAGCACACGGGTTCTTTTATCCAGGTTAAGACGCGAGATCGTAAAACCCTACTCCTGCTTTGGTGGTTAGCTTATTTGTGTTCTTCAGCTAGCTATGGGGCGTGAAGAGCTCCAAAAAGCCGAATCCCCCTCATGGTCGCCTTGGGCCTCCTTTATAGGGAAAGGGGTTGCCACAGTGGCGTACAGGAGGTGGACAGGGTACAGCCATACGAGTTTATCCCTCGCATTACATGACAAGGTGCCATAAATGCGTCTTGCTTAGGTGTCCTTACTTTCTACGGGGACGGGAGAGCCAGTCTCGTCGCCGCCGCTTCCCTTCAGCGTTGACACGCGCCCTCGCCAAGCAGTGCTGTGGTGCCATGTAGGCGAGGCAGGAGGTGAGGTAGCACCGTGGTGGGTCTCCACGAAGGTTAAGTCGCATGCGCAGTACCTGCCCAACTGGTTGGGTCGGCAGCTGCATGATGGAGGCTTGATTGGTGCGGGCCCGATGGTGGCCCTACGGGTGTCCTTGGCAGGGGCCTTGCCGCAGCCTCGGCAAGGGCCTTGTCGGGGCCCCGACAAGGGTCTTGCCGCGGCGCCTGCTTTCATCCCCGGCAAGGCTCTTGCCGGGGGCTTCGTGGTCCTCCTTGGCCAGGATCCCGCCAAGGGTCGTCATCTTTGATAGTATGTATCTAATCTTTGGATGTCTTCACAAAGATCTGCATACCACCACGGGGATGTCTCCCGAATCCTCTGCCTCATGGGAGGAGGGGGCAGTGGACTCAAAGGTGATCCGCTCCGTGGGCGTGGGGCGAGCCGCCCCGGCAAGGGCCTTGCCGGGTTTGCTAAAGCTGCCCCCGGCAAGGATTTTGCCGGGGGAGTCTGCTTCGTCCCCTTTGCTCTTTGTGGTCTTGGTCTTGGCGTCGTCCTGTTTCTCTTGAGCGCTGACCTTACCTTGGCTCACCTCCCTCGCCTTGCTTAGTGTGGGGGCGTCCGCGGCTCAGACTGCCCGTGCACAGTTAAAAGGTGTACCCTTCTTTCTGTACACCGACAATGGCTCGCGCTCATGTATTGCGTGAAGGTTTATAAGTTTGAGATTACTGAAGTATGAAACAATTGCTTGGCTTGTCATCGGGGTTGTGCATGATGAGAGCATTCTTGTGTGACGAAATGGAGCATGACTAAACCATATGATTTTGTAGGGATGAACTTTCTTTGGCCATTTTATTTTGAGAAGACATAATTGCTTAGTTAATATGCTTGAAGTATTATTATTTTTATGTCAATATGAACTTTTGTCTTGAATCTTTCAGATCTGAATATTCATACCACAATTAAGAAGAATTACATTGAAATTATGCCAAGTAGCACTCCGCATCGAAAGTTATCTTTTTATCATTTACCTACTCGAGGACGACCAGGAATTAAGGTTGGGGATGCCTGATACGTCTCCAACGTATCTATAATTTTTGATTGCTCCATGCTATATTATCTACTGTTTTGGACTATATTGGGCTTTATTTTACACTTTTATATTACTTTTGGGACTAACCTATTAACCGGAGGCCCAACCCAGATTTGCTTGTTTTTGCCTATTTGGTGTTTGAAGAAATGGAATATCAAGCGAGTCCAAGCGGAATGAAACCTTGAACGTGATTTTCTCACGAATATGATCCGGAGACTTGGACCCCCGTCAAGAAAGAAAGGAGGCGGCCAAGAGGGTGGAGGCGCCCGCCTCGTGGGCCCCCTTTGCTCCAGCGACGTACTCCTTCCTCCTATATATACCTCGTACCCCCAAGCGATCGATACGGGCCAAAACCTAATTCCACCGTCGCAACTTTACGTATCCACGAGATCCCATCTTGGGGCCTGTTCGGAGCTCACATGGAAGGGGAATCCACCACGGGGGGCTTCTATATCATCATAGCCTCTCCGATGAAGTGTGAGTAGTTTACCTCAGACCTTCGGGTCCATAGTTAGTACCTAGATGGCTTCTTCTCTCTTTTTGGATCTCAATACAATGTTCTCCCCCTCTCTTTTGGAGATCCATTCGATGTAATCTTCCTTTTTGCGGTGTGTTTGTTGAGATTGATGAATTGTGGGTTTATGATCAAGATTATCTATGAGCAATATTTGAATCTTCTCTGAATTCTTTTATGTATGATTGGTTATCTTTGCAAGTCTCTTCGAATTATCCATTTGGTTTGGCCAACTAGATTGGTAGTTCTTGCAATGGGAGAAGTGCTTGGCTTTGGGTTCAATCTTGCGGTGTCCTTTCCCTTGACAGAAGGGGCAACAAGGCACGTATTGTATTGTTGCCATCGAGGATAACAAGATGGGGTTTTTATCATATTGCATTAATTTATCCCTCTACATCATGTCATCTTGCTTAAGGCGTTACTCTGTTTTCATTAACTTAATACTTTAGATGCATGCTGGATAGCGGTCGATGCGTGGAGTAATAGTAGTAGAAGCACGCAGGAGTCGGTCTACTTGTCTCGGACGTGATGCCTATATACATGATAATACCTAGATACTCTCATAACTATGCTCAATTCATCAATTGCTCAGCGATGAATTCGTTCACCCAGTAAAATACTTATGCTCTTGAGAGAAGCCACTAGTGAAATCTATGGCCCCTGGGTCTATTCTCTATCATATTAATCTTCCACCACTTTATTATTGCTTTGCTTTTTTTACTTTGCTTTTTATTTTACATTGCATCTTTATACCAAAAATACCAAAAATATTATCTATCATCTCTATCAGTTCTCACTCTCGTAACTGACCGTGAAGGGATTGACAACCCCTAATCGCGTTGGTTGCGTTGAGCTATTTGTTTTGTGTAGGTACGAGGGACTTGCGTGGCCTCCTCTTGGATTGATACCTTGGTTCTCAAAACCGAGGGAAATACTTGCGCTACTCTGCTGCATTATCCTCTCCTCTTCGGGGAAATCCAACGCAAGCTCAAGAGGTAGCAATATGCCACTTTTCCACGCCTTTCTAGGATAGTGAATGGGCCAATATAACGAGGAGCTAGCTTGCCCTTGATCCCGAAGTGGTGAGCACCCTTCATTGGTGTAACTCAAAGATAGGCCTTTTCGCCAGGTTGATAGACCATGTCTTTATGATGACGGTCATACTGACTCTTCTGATGCGACTGAGCAGTCTCGAGATTCTTGCGAATAATGCAGAATTGTTCTTCGGCATGTTGGATAATATCCAGACTGAAGAGTGGACGTTACCCAGTTTCTGACCAATTCGGAGGGGTTCAACACTTTCGTCCATATAATACTTCGAAGGGGGCCATCTTCAGACTAGCTTGATAGCTATTATTATAAGAGAACTCAACATACGGGAGAGATTCCTCCCATTTCTTGCCGAAGGAAATAACACAAGCTCGAAGCATGTCTTCGAGAACTTGGTTGACACGTTCAACTTGCCCTTGCGACTGAGGATGAAATGCACTACTAAATGACAGATGAGTCCCCATAGCTTCTTGGAAACTAGCCCAGAATCTTGAAGTGAATAAGCTGCCACGATTCGAACTGATAACCAGTGAAATACCATGAAGTGAAACAATTCTGGACATGTAGTTAGTTGCAAGCTGACTAGCAGTGATCGTTTCTTTGACGGCCAGAAAGTGTGAAACTTTAGAAAGCCGGTCAGTGACAACAAGAATAGCATCATTACCTTTCTGCGATTTGGGAAATCCTGTGACAAAGTCCATGTCAACATGGTCCCATTTCCATTCGGGAATAGAGATAGGTTGCAGAGTTCCAGCAGGAATTGATGTTCTGCTTTGATACGACGACAAACGTCACATTCAGCAACATAGCGAGCAATGTCTTGCTTCATATTTGACCACCAGAATCTTTGACGAATGTCTTGGTACATCTTGGTGCTACCGGGATGAATAGACAACAGAGTGTCATGAGCTTCTTCCATAACTTCCTTAGTCATATCCAGGTTTTTCGCCTTACACGGCACCACTAGGCGGCCTTTGAAGTACAAAGTGCCATCATCAACAACAGTGAAGAATGAGGGATTTCCTTCTGCGAGGTAGCGTTTAATCTTCCCAACTTGAGAGTCATATCCCTAAAGTCGCTTGATGGAGTCCAAGAGGTCTGGTTTCGACAACCAGGGTATTGAGGGAACCCTGGGAAACAACACAGAGGTTCATCTTGCAAAAATTCTTAGGAGGGGAAGCGAGTGCACCCGGAGGAACAATATGGAGGATTAACTTTTTGAATTCTTCAACAAGCGAGGGCTGAACTTTGCGAACCTCGAGATGGTAGCAGTAAGACTTGTGGCTCAAGGCATCAGCCATTACATTAGCCTTGCCTGGTGTATAGGAAATATCCAAGTTAAAGTCTGCAACAATCTCCATCCATCTCTGCTGACCGAGGTTCAGGTCTGGTTGAGTAAAGAGATACTTCAGACTTTGGTGGTCAATGAAGATCTCGCAATGATTACCTAGAAGGTAATGTCGCCACTGCTTTAGTGCATGAATGATAGCAGCAAGCTCGAGGTCGTGAACTGGGTAGTTCTCTTCGTGAGGGCGCAATTGATGAGAGGCATAAGCAATCACTTTGCGCTCTTGCATTAGGACACAGCCTAATCCTTGACGGGAAGCGTCGCAGTAAATGATGAAGTACTTCTTAGTATCAGGTGGAGCTAGCACTGGGGCAGAAGTCAACTTGTCTTTGAGTGCCTAGAAACTTCCCCGACATTTGTCTGTCCATTGGAACTTGACGCCCTTATGCAACAGGTTTGTCAGAGGCCTGGCGATCTTGGAGAAGTTCTCGACGAATCAACAACAATAGCTGGCGAGACCGAGAAAACTTCTGACTTGCTTGACATTCTTCGGAGGAGTCCATTCGAGAATAGCCTGGACTCGTTCAGGGTTGACGGAAATACCATCCTTAAAGATGACATGCCCAAGATAGGTTACTTCGGGTAGCCAGAATTCACATTTGGATAACTTGGCATATAGTTGATGCTCTCGTAGCTTTTCCAGCACAAGACGAAGATGTTCAGCATGTTCCTCTTTGTTCTTGGAAAATACCAAGATATCATCCAGATAAACCACGACGAACTTGTCGAGGTATTCCATGAATATATAGTTCATCAGACGAGGGAAGGTGGCTGGAGCATTGGTTAAGCCGAATGACATGACGGTGTACTCGTATGAACCATATAGAGTCACGAAGGCGGTCTTTGGGATATCCTCTTTATGAACACGGAGCTGGTGGTAACCCAACCTCAATTCGAGTTTAGAGAACACTGATGAACCATCCAGTTGATCATAAAGATCATTTGATCCAAGGAAGAGGATATTTATTCTGAATGGTAGCTTGGTTTATAGGACGGTAGTCTTGGACTAATCGGTTTGTCCCATCCTTCTTCTTGACAAAGCGAGAAGGTGCTCCCCAAGGAGAGCAACTTGGGAGAATGAAACCACTGCGAAGTGATTTGTTGATTTCCTCCTTAAGCTCAATGAGTTCATGCGGCGGCATCTTCTAGGGTCGCTTGGCTATAGGAGTGGTGCCTGGTTTCAAGTCGATGATGAATTCGACAGCTCTAGCAGGGGGAATCCCTGGAAGTTCTTCAGGAAAGACGTCGAGGAATTCATGCATGATGGGAATGTTCTCAATGCCCTCGAGTGGTGCAGCGTTAGATGCATTCAATGCATAAACCCTTGCCTCGATATTCTGAACCAGACGAGCATTGTAGCTTATTATTTCATCGGAAGGGTGTAGCAGATGGATGGTCTTAGTGGCACAAACTATAGAAGCAGTATGCGCTTTCAACCAATCCATTCCCAGAATGAGATTAATGCTACAGGACTTCAGTATGATGGGAGAGACAAGGAATTCCAGTCCTTCGATTTCAACGGGAACGTCGTGACTAACCATAGAGGTTTGACATTGGCCCGCAGGAGTGTGTACCACTAGCGCAGTGTTCGTATCTTCATATATAATGCCATGCATGAATGCAAACTCAGCGGATATGAACGAATGCGATGCTCCTGTATCAAATAAAACGGATGCTCGTATTGAATTTACGAGAAGTGTACCCATCACAGTAGCAGGCTGGTCTTGAGCTTCGTTCAGATCAACGTGGTTGGCATGAACACGACCATAAGACTTGGCATTGTTGTTGCAGGGCTGGTTGCTTCCACGGCCAGTTGGTGGAAGGGCCAGTTGATTCTGGTTCTGGTTGCATTCCCTAGCACGGTGTCCTGGTTGACCACACCTGAAGCACAGACCATTATTGGGAGTCGGAGCAGGAGCTCGGGTGGTGGTGCTGGAAGCCTTGGCTGCCTAGATGGTGGAGGAGGCAGACGAGGTGCAACATAGGTCTGCCTTGGGGCAGGTGCAGTTGGCTGGTACATGCTGTTAGGAATCCATATCTTACGCTTCTGCGAGGGCGGGCCCGAAGATGAGCCCGTGTCATGATTACGCCTGTGAGAGCTCTGGTGTTCCTGCAAACCAGTTTCGTCATTGATGGCCTTGTTCACCAAGGTTGCGAAATCGGCAAAGTCATGCACCAGTAGTGCGAGCTTGATGTCAGCTTGAAGGCCATCACAGAACTTCTCCTGTCTACGAGGATCAGTTGCAATGTCTTCTTCAGCATAGCAGGATAAGTCCAGATACTCCCGCTGATAAGCTTCCACGGTTTTGTTGCCTTGGGTGAGGTTGCGGAACTCGCGCTTCTTCCGGTCCATGACTCTCGGAGGAATGAAGCGGGCACGGAAAGCGGCTTGGAAATCTGGCCAAGTGATGATTGTTCCAGCTGGCAGAGTACGCCTGTGGCTGTCCCACCATTGAGCCGCGGGTCCCTTCAGGAAGAAGGAAGCAAAGGTGACATAGCTGGAAGGGGCTACATCAGCGGACTCCATCTCATAGGTGATGTCATGGAGCCAGTCATCAGCATCCAGAGGCTGAATTGAGCTGCGGTACACAGTTGGGTTGAGGCGCATGAAATCCTGCAGAGTTATTGGGGTTGGCTGCTGGTTCATATTGGGGCGAGGAAACTGAGCCATCATATTCTCCATGAATTGTCGGTTCAGTTCGAACTGTTGGATCATACCAGCCATGTACTCAGGCGGTGGTGGGGCGTTGCCACCACGACCAGGACCACCTGGTCTAACCATCCTGCTAATATATAACAGGGGTAGTTCAACATTGAGAAATTTGCAAGGACAAGAATCATTCATGATGAAACATGCATAATGAAAGGAGCACGATAGATACTACATAGTAGTCGACATATCTTACAAAAGGGATCATGCATAGATTTCGGTACACAGAGTTCAATACATAGACTAAGCACATCATAGGCGGCACGCAGGCTCGTGGCGAATGCATCTAATACTAACAAGCAAGACTACATCAGTCCCAGGAGGAACTGTGGAGGTAGGTGTAGCCTGAAAGATGGTAGTGTCGCATCGGGAACTCCACGTCAGTAACCTGGGGTCCACGGATACTCTGGTGCAGAACCCGACGCTCAGGTGGCAGAAGAGGACCAAGTGGGGGAGGGTAGCCTCCCACATCTGGCCAGCCGACACCCTGGGGCATCACGGTCCTGGCTGGGTAGATCACAGATCGCGACAGCTCACCAGATCAGACCAAGGGGTGCAACAGCGTTAGAGCACGGTAAAGGTGCTGGCAGGTGGTGTACAACTCGTGGCAAAGAGCACGGTTAGCTCGATCCAGCCCATCAGCATGCAGAACCAGGTTCTGATGGTAGAAGGGCTCGCGGGTGACAGTGGAGTAGGCAGCAGTGTAGTATCCCTCCGCACCAACATCGGATGCGATAGCAATGTGCCTGAAAAGGTTGTCCAACGCCCGATACTCTCCACGAAGATGTGTCAGAGCAGCATAAGCAGCATCGTGGAGTGCCATATCGATGGTCACTCCAACATCATGAGCAGTGTGCAGCACAGTAGTGGAGTCATACTCCAGAGAGTAGAGGTGGACGATGGCACGATACTGCTCCTGGTTAAAGTCCTGGTACTCCTCGTAGACGGTGTACTCAGGGTGCCAGCGATAACCCAGATATGTCATCATCTCAGCTAGCACAGCAGGTGATCCTGAGGCACCAATGGCCGTCGTGTGGCGCACGACCTGCCTCGTGGGTTCCATCTGAAAGCAATGATGTTTCAAAGGAGTCAAATGACAGTGTGGGTATTGTTCAAAATACTATTCTAAGGAATAACTATGGCTTATCCAACTTTGGGGTGAATGTGGTCACGGGATCCTAATGTCAGAGTTAGTAAATTCGTTTAACCCGAGTAGAAGAGAGTTCAGAGTCCCGGAGTAAAGGTCGAGGAGTAAAAGATCCTAATACCACCCAAATGGCGACGTGGGCCCGTAAGACACACAACCATGTTAGTAAAAGTTTTGTAATGTCTAGACTCGACTTCGGCCAAGGAGTGTGGAAAGGGATTCCTATAGGCAGTCGGCTCTGAACCAACTTGTGACGCCCCTGATTCAATCGTACACTAATCATACACGCAAACGTGTACGATCAAGATCAGGGACTCACGGGAAGATATCACAACACAACTCAAAAAATAAATAAGTTATACAAGCATCATAATACAAGCTAGGGGCCTCGAGGGCTCGAATACAAGTGCTCGATCATAGACGAGTCAGCGGAAGCAACAATATCTGAGTACAGACATAAGTTAAACAAGTTGCCATAAGATGGCTAGCACAAACTGGGATACAGATCGAAAGAGGCGCATGCCGCCTGCCTGGGATCCTCCTAAACTACTCCTGGTCATCGCTAGTGGCCTGCACGTAGTAGTAGGCACCTCCGGTGTAGTAGGAGCCGTCATCTACGATGGCGTCTGTGTCGGATGTCGGGTTCCGGCAGACCCTTAAGGTTCGAACTCTGGGGTGCGCACGAAGATCTCTCCCCTACCGATCTACGTCCGATTGCCTCATGAGATGTAAGCTGAAAACGATGAACAACACAAGGGACACAAGATTTATACTGGTTCGGGCCACCGTTGTGGTGTAATACCCTACTCCAGTGTGTGGTGTGGTGGATTGCCTCAGGGGCTGATGATGAACAGTACAAAGGACGGACAACCTCGCGAGAGGTGTTCTTGAGCTGGTACGATGAACTGCTTGGTTGAGTTCGATCGCCTCTCTCTCTCTGGCTAGGGCTCTTTCTGATCTCTCTGTCTACGATGGTGGCTAGCTCTATTTATAGAGGCCCTGGTCCTCTTCCCAAATATTGAGCGGGAAGGGTGCCAACAACGGCCATTTTGAAGGGGAACATCTAGTACATGTTATCCTGACTAAAGTTGGTCTTCGGTTGCCAAAAGCACTGGCGATGACACCGTCTTGGGCTCCACGGTGACCTCCATCCTGCCGCTCCGCTGGTCTTGGTCTCGTTGCACTGAAATGGCAACCTTTGCTGATGCCTCGATACTCTCGTCAGATGTACTTGCCCCTTTGCACCAAAGAGGAAACAAGGACCTTTGCGAGGTGGCGCCCTTTGGTCTCGATCGTCAAGGCTTGCGTCACGAGCACCTCGCGAGTACCTGCCTTGATCTCTCCGCCTCCTCGCGAGCCTGCTCTGGCGAGGCCGCTCTGAGGAAGTCTTGTGTCGTCCGCCCAGCAATCTGGCCCCTCGCGAGGTCTTGAGTCTTCTTGTTGATGAAGATGGTCCGTCTTGGGCCACCACTTGAACCACGCTGCAGGCGCGAGCGAGCAAGTCTGGGGACCCCCGTTCCCAGAACACCGACAGTAGCCCCCGGGCCCAAGGTGCGCTCGGACTTGGCTTAGCGGAGAAGCGAAGGGGCAAGTGTGGAGCGCCGCGAGCCCCATCAGCCTGCGGCCTTGGGCGCCGCGTGGCGGTTGATTGGACGTGGGCGTCTCCGCTTCCCCACGCTTCCCCAGCAACAGCTCGACTTGACAAGTCCCTGCATGCTGGAATGGGTCATGATTACCTGTGATCGTGGAGGCCGACGGTTGGCCTCCTCCGTACTATAAGTATGGACGGGCGAGAGCCCCCGCAGTCCATCTCTTCCCGCTTCTCTCCTTCTTCTTCTTCCTTGCCCTGCTGCATCTTACGCCAATGGCGCCGATCCGCCGGTTTTCTGCGGAGGAGAAGGGAAGGCCCCGAGAGGTCGATCCTCTCCGCTTGAAGAAGCGCCCTGTCCCGGCGGCTATGGCGATCGCATGGCAGGAGACGCGTCGCGCCCTGGCACGCAGCGCCGCCGCTGGGTTTCCCCTGCCCTTGTACGCCCGAATCGAGGGACCTGGAGGAGAAGTCGCCGAGCAACACCGACGACGCCGACAGCGATGCCGGCGAGTCACGGCGGTGCGCATCGTCACCCCTGGCGTCCATGCCGAGGGCTCTTCCTGCGAGTTCGTGCTTCACGCCGCTATGCCTCCTTGCTCTTGGATTCGCCTTCCTCCCTCCTTCGCCTTTGAGATGCCGCCGAGTGGGTCTCTGGAGCTCTGGCTGCAGCATGCTGACTGCAGCGCCCTTGCGACCGAAGCGGAGGTTGCGGTCGTCGCTCCGGGCAAGGTCTTCATGACCCGGGGCTGGGGCGAGATCGCCCGGGTCTGCCGGACAGGGGGTGCCCTCATAATTTATCTGGAATACGATGGCGCCTCCTTGATGTTCTTCAAGGTCTTCGACGCGGATGGACGTCGGCTGGAGTGTTGCCCCAAGGAAAGCGGCCGGGTGCCGGCGTGGCGAGGCTAGGTCGTGTCGCCTCCCGAGAGCTCCTCGGGTAGCAGGTGAGGAACCGGAGAATCAACGACTCCCAGAGCTTCACGTGACTCGGGAGGCGAACAGCGACAGCTCTGAGCCCCGAGCTCGCGTCGCTTCGGAACAGGGCAGCTTCATCAGCCGTTAGGCGCCCCGATCTGGATGGGGTTGGCACCGGCGCTGACGACCTTGTTGATGATGGCGTCTCCTGCGGAGACACGCGTAGTTAACGCTCCTTAGGATTGTCACCTTTTGTTCCCTGCGAGGAATCAGAGTAGCACCCCGCGGGGGTATGTAAGGCGTCTGCCATGCCTTTTGTGAATTATATATCCTTATTATGAATCAATGCGAGATGTGTGCCCTGTCCCGGCTTGGCTCCCCCTTTCTTTCCTCATGAGGACTTGGTGCTCTACACTGGCAGGTCTTGGTCCCTAGGCAGGCTTCAGCCGTCGATGGTATGCCAGGTCGTGATGCCGTGGTCAAGGCCAGGAGGTGAGCAGCCCAAGGTCCAGTAAGAGCCCCTGAGTCGCGATGCTCAGGAGGTCCCCTTTAGCGCTCAAGCAGCCTCCACTGGGCGAGAAAGGTAGGCAACGTGGCCGTGACAGAGCTGCACTAGGCGAGGGTTTGGGGTTGAGTTGATTTAGCTTTTGCGCGACTTATCTCATAAGTTTGGAGTAGTTCTTCGGCGAGGTGCCAGGCCTGCGTGCCGGCAGCTGGGGTATTCTTTGGGTCGAGTCCCTCGTGAGCTTCTCCCTCTTCCCCCTTTTCCTTCATGCTCTCGTCCTTAGGTCCGGCCCTCGGCGAGCTCGGCCGCCGCTGGTATGATGGTCGCGATGCCGTGGGTCAAGGCGGGGTGAGGGCTGGAGAGCTAGTAAGAGCCCATGAGTCGCGATGCTCAGGCACCCCCCTTTTAACGTGCGAGCGGATCGTATGGGAGAGAGGGAGAGGGGGCCCACGATGCTCCCCATGCTATTCCTTACGCGGATCCTGCACACCAATCATGAGGAAAAAGGTCTGCCGTTCACGGTTGCCAGCCAGCCGTTGGTTGCTCAGAGGGAGTGATTGAGGCCTTGAGGGCTGGCGAGGTGGCGCTATCTTGGGGCTGCAGCGGCGAGCTCGACCACTCAGATTTTACCGGTGTTGTAGGATGGACCCATGCGCAAGCGTCGTGCAGGCGGCGGCTCAAAGGTAGGTGTCAATCGGCGAGCAATTATCTCAAGCAGGTTAGTCATGAAGAAACAAAGCAACTTAGATAGATCGAGAGAAAGCAAATGCCAGGGTGGGACCAAGCGGCTTGGGGATGATGCAGCCCGAGGCGCCCCCAGCGAGGTGGCGAAGACATAAGCAAAGCGGATACATGCATGAGGATGGACCCATGCGACACAGGAATGATGCGTACAGAGGCGCTCCAGCTAAACGAAACTTGAAAGAAGTCACCTTATACCATTGTAGAGCGAGTGTCGGAGTAGCTGGCGGTGCGGGGTGAAGAAGCCGATCCTCCACGAGCCCTCGGGACTCGAGGCCTCGGGAGGCTCGGGAGGTCCAGGCGGCTCGCTGAGGTCCACCTCCATCTCCTCCAGGAACGCGCGATGCTTGGCCACCTGAGCTTCCAGGATGATCCTCATCAGGCGCTGGTGGGCAGTAGCCGCGTTCGGCAAGCCGAAGGGCATGCGAATGTAGCTGTGCAGTGGACCCACGCAACACCCCACGCACGAGGGCCAGAGGCACTCCTGAGACGCGACTCGATTGAGCCCTGGGTAGTCGATGTAGACGCGCAGCCCGCCATCCTCGCCTGGATGGGGAGCTACACTGGGCAGGCGGCAGTTGCCCCACATGACTCTCGATTCGTGCAACTCCTGAGCGACCTTGGTGATGAATTCCTAAGGGTTGGGCCCTCCTTTCCTTACGCCTTCCTGAGGGAAATGTGCCGCGAAGCACGCCTCCAAGTGGTGCCCAAGCGCCTCCCTCGTGATCTTGGCAAAGTCCGTGGCTCCCCAGGAGAGAGCCCCCGAGCCCTGCCCGAGGAGGGCGCCGGGCATGCCTTCCTATGCGATGGAGGGTGGCGCCCCTTGGATGGGCGCATGTCCGGATGTGGCGCCTCCGGAGGTGCCTGCCTCCTGAGGCTTTGAGCCAGGTGACATCTTCTTCTTCTTGGGAGCTACTCCGGGTGGTTTCTACTCTTGCTGTCCGGGTCCTCGATTGACGCGGCTCGGAAGAAGCCTTCGAGAGCACACCGCATCCTTCTCTTCACAGGGGACCGTGATGACCCCGCCACTTCCTGGCATCTTGAGGATGTTGTAGCCATGGTGAGTCAGTGCCATGAACTTGGCCAGGGCCGGATACCCGAGGATGGCATTGTATGACAGGCGAATGTGAGCGATGTCAAAGTCAATGAGCTTGGTGCGGTAGTTGTTGCGCTGTCCAAAGGTGACAGGAAGGCAGACTTGCCCTATCGGGACAGTGGAACCATCAGTGACTCCTAAGAAAGGCTTGGTTGGTTGAAGCTGATCGTATGGCACTTGGAGATTGTTGAACGTCTCGACGGACAGAACGTTGAGTCCTGCTCCGCCATCGATGAGGGTCTTGGTGACTTGCACATTGCTGATGACTGGGGAGCAGAGCATTGGGAGGACACAGGCCGTCGCCACACACTTGAGCTGATCAGCTGAGCTGAACGTGATGGCGCATGCAGACCACCTGAGAGGGCGCGTGGCCTCAAGCTTGGGGAGGACTGCATTCACCTCGCGAGCAAACTGCTTGAAGATGCGCTGTGAGGCTGGGGCCTGAGCACCGCCCAAGATGCAAGCGATTGCACGTGGCTCCTGGAAGCCCCCAGCACCCTCGTCCTGATGATGGTCTTCATTCCTTCTTGGTGGTTGTGGCAGAGGAGGAAGGCCTGCGTTGCCTTGCGGGCGATCCTCACGAGGCTGATCTCTCCAAGCTCCCTCGCGAGGCTGGTCCTGCCAGCGGTCCTTGCGAGGCAGGTCACGCCACCCTTGGCGAGGGCCACGGTCGTCCCAGCGTCCTCCACCTCTTGCTCCGCCTCGGCCGTAGCCCTGATCGTTGCGCTCAGGGCGTCGACCGGCATGGCCTGTCGCACGACCCTGAGCTCTTGGCATTCGTTGGTGTTGTGGGTGTGAAGATCGTGGTACACACAGTACCGGCTGCCCATGGACGACTCCGGCTGGTCCCTGCCGCGCTTCCTGTATGGCTCTGCTGCGAGCACAACTGCTCCTTTGCGCTTCACATCCTTGGCCTTGGCTTTCTTCTCCTCTGGGTCTGCCGCCGGGAGCTCGAGAAGGGAAAGGCGTCCCTCCTCAGCCCTTGCGCACTTGGTCGCCAGGTTGAACAACTCCAGTGACATACACATATCTTCATGGATCGCCAGCTCCTCCTTCATCTTGACGTCGCGGAAGCCATCAGAGAACGCCGAAATGATGGCCTCCTCGGTAACCCTGGGAATCTTGAGGCGAGCATTGTTGAAGCGCTGGATGTACTTCTGCAAGGTCTCTCCAGGCTGCTGCTTGATGCGGTGTAGGTCACCCACGGCCGGCGGACGGCCGCGAGTGCCCTGGAAGTTGGCGATGAAGCGGGTGCGCATCTCATCCCAGGAAGAGATCGTGCCAGGGGCCAGGTTCAGGAGCCAGGTGCGGGCGCCGTCCTTGAGTGCCATGGGAAACCAGTTCGCCATGACCTTTTCGTCCCCGTTGGCGGCTTCGATGCCCAGCTCGTAGAGCTGTAGGAACTCCGTCGGTAGTGCCGTCGTAGCGAGGGGGCAGGTCAGGCTTGAACTTGCCTGGCCAGGCGACACTGCGCAGCTCGGTTGTGAAGGCGCGGCAGCCTGCGGTGGCCATCGGAGCTCTCTGCTGATGCGGGGCTTGCTCCTGGGGATTCTCGCGCGCTGCTGCCTGGAGCAGCGCGGGGTATTGACGTGGTGGCGCAGGGATGCGGTCGTGGCGCACCGGCGCCGGGAGCACGCATTCACCTTCTTGGGGACGAGGGATTTCTTGGCAGCTCCTTTCTTGTCGCGCGGGTGCCGGGCCCGGTGGATCTCATCCTGGGGCCGCGCGCCTTGGAGCCAGGGCACCTTCTTGGGGAGGAGGTGGTGGAGGCACCTCCTGATCTGCGTCTCCTGCGCAAGAAAGAGGGCGAGGTAGCGAGAGGGACAGCATAGGAGAGCCCCCTACGGCGCTGACGAGCTCGGTGATGCGGGCGAGCCAGTCCTCGTAGAGGTCGTCGGACAGGGACGGTAGTGCAGGAGCTCACGCCGAAACAGCAGCGCGTGGCGTCCGTGGGGAATGCGACAGGCGTGGGACGACGAACCGGCCGGGGTCAGCGACGGGTGGCGGTGCGGCCTTCCCGCCGCACTGAAGTGTCAGTGTACAAAAGTAGGGGCTCTGCTTTTGACCCCTTTACTTGTGCACGGGCAGTCAGAGCCTCCCGCCACGACCACGCATAGACATAGCAGGAAAGGGGAGATGGAGAGAAGCCGAAGCCACGAGGACAAATGAAGCAACGACAAGGACCAAGGCCACAATGATCGGATGGGCGAAGCAGTTTTTCCCGGCAAGGACCCTTGCCGGGGCAGCCTCAGCATCTTGCCGGGGCAGCTCACTCACGCCAGCCGAGCGAGCCACCCTTGAGCCCACCAGTGCTGAAACAGACGCATTGGGGCAGGGCTCGGGAGGCACCTCCGTGGTGGCATGCAGATCTTTGTGAAGACAAAGAATAATCAAGATAAAGTGAGGATAGGAAGGCAATCATCCTCACCGAAGAAACCCACGAGACCCTCGGCAAGACCCATGCCGGGGAGGCCAGCGTGCCACGGCAAGACCCTTGCCGGGCCACCTGGCAAGACCCTTGCCGAGCCACCCGACAAGGCCCTGCCAAAGCGCACCGGCTGGGCCTTTGCGCGAGCCCGCACCAGATAAGTCTTCGCCGCCAGCCAGCATGCAGCTGCCAACCCAACCAGCTGGGCGAGGCACCTGCGTGGCGGCATGCAACCCTTCTGGAGGCTCCACCACCGCGCCACCTCAGCTGCTGTCGCCTACATGGCACCGCAAGACGATCGCTGGCAGTGGCACGATGTCGAAGCAAGGAGGAGTGGCGACAGATGGGACGGGCCTCGCTCCCGTCCCCAATAAATCGAAGGGACACCTAAGCCTTGCATTAAATGCGTATTGTCCGGTAATACTAGCGGTAGACTCGCGACACTGTAGAACTTTCCACCTCCTGTGTGCCACTATGGCAGCCCCTTTCGCCTATAAAAGGAGGCCCATGGCACACAGAGAAAGGATTCGGCTATTTCGAACCTCGTAGCACCTAGAGCTAGTTCGAGAGCTCAAGAACACTAAATACATCCACCAAAGCATGACTAGGGTTTTACGCATCCTCGCGGCCCGAACCTGGGTAAAATCCCTTTGTGTCGTCTGCTGGTCCCGCTCTTCTCACGATCCCCGTGCCCCGCAACCGTAGAAGGGATTCCAGTGATCCCATAGGTGTCGTTTCCCACCGACATCTTTGGCGTGAGGGGCTAGTGTGCGTTTTGGGGTGCCCAACAGGATCATCACCAACAACGGCACACAGTTCACAAGCCACGCCTTCATGCAGTACATTGAGGATCTCGGAAGCAAGGTTTGTTTTGCTTCTGTGGCACATCCACAGAGCAAGTCCAAGCGGAAAGAGCAAATGCTGAAGTCCTGCGAGGCTTGAGGACAATGACTTTTGACAGACTGCACAAAAGCGGGAGGCACTAGATTGATGAGTTGCTGGCGGTTCTTTGGTCGATCAAAACGACGCTAAATCGAGCCACCGACCAGACACCCTTTGCCCTGGTTTACGGGGCAGAAGCAGTTCTCCCCACGGAACTCATATACGGGTCACCTCGAGTGCTCGCCTATGATGAGCTTGAGCAAGAGCGATTGTGGCAAGATGACGCGACACTCCTTGAGGAAGATCGTCTCCGGGCGGCTATGAGAGCAGCACGCTACCAGCAAGACTTGCGCTGCTACCATAGCCGCAAGGTTCATGCCCGGAGCTTTGAGGAAGGCGACCTTGTTCTTCGGCACGTTCAGTCGGCCAAGAATTCCAACAAGTTGACGCCAAAGTGGGAAGGCCCTTATCGGGTAATGCGAGTCACCAGGCCCGGTGTAGTCCGGCTGGAGACCGAAGATGCCATTCTAGTGAGCAACTCCTGGAACATCGAGCATCTTCACAAGTTTTACCCATAAGGCGCGGCTGCCGGGCCTCCCGGCAAGGCATGTAACCCTTTATACAAAGCCAGGCGCATACCCTGAGCATAAATAAATGAAGCGCTGGTGCCCTGAGTTATTGCATGCATGCTAGGTTGAGTCTCTTCCTTGGTTAGGGTTGATAGTGCTTAGAGGAGGCTAACCCCTAGCTGAGAGGTTGAGTGCGCGTCTCTCTGTTCTTCTCTGTCTTCTTTGGTTCGCATGGCACGTAAGTATTCTTGCCGAGCTGTTTTGGAAGAAAGGGAACAGACCGGCCCCCGGGCCCTGGCAAGCCAGAGTTGCCGGGGGCTGCAAGAACAAGGATCCCTCCGCGGCAAGCCAAGATCGCCGGGGGCTGCAGATCCAGATAAGTCCTTTATCCTCTATCATGCATTTCGTTATGGACTGGGATACATGAAACCCCTTTCTATCTCTGAGCTACCGTGCTCCCCCTTTTGGCACCCAAGGATTATCCCCTGGGTCTGGATTTGGTCATAGCCGCGGCAGCAAAGAGAAGGAACGGGGGGCCTAAGCCCACCTCATCCCTGCCTCCGCCAAGAGCGTGAGAAAGGTCGAGCGAAGTAGGGAAACGGCAAGGCCTCTTGCTGGGCAAGAATACGTTTGTCTTAAAGATAACTAGGACTCACACCTTGTCGTGGGTTCCTCCCGCGAACGAAAATCCCGGAAAACATCCCTTTTTCATTAAAAAACATCCCGTATAGGTACAGTTCATACGAAATGAAAAACATGAGCAATGGGATTACAAGCTTTAAATTCTACTAAGGCCCGAAGGCTTACAAACTAAAAAGAGATAAGGTGCCCGTAATCCCTTTCTTGTCCCTCTCCTCAGGAAATGGAACAAGCAAAGCAGGAGGGAAAAAGGGGCGCCTAGGCAAGCTAGGGGTGGCAGAAGACACCAAGAGAACATCTTGGTGGCCGTCCAAGGATTGGATGGTGATGGCGGCGCCGGAGGCAGAGCTCAAAGACGAGGCGGCAGGACATCATTACGCGACGAAAGCGTTGGTGCCCGCGTACTCCGACTTGACGGCCTTGCCGCCCGCCCTCTTCCTCTTCCACAGCCTCCCAACGCTAGCCGCCCAAGGAGACGACCCCAAGAAGTTCAAGGAGCCGGCGACACGGATGATGGGGTCACCGGTGCCGCCCGGAGCGGCGCCCGACGCCTAGTCGGACCCGTCATCCTGCCGCCCGCTGGCCTCACCATCGCTGCCGTTGTCCTCCTCGTCACTCTCGCTCGAGGAGGAATCTTCATCATCAGAAGAGCTCTCCACGCAGCACCTCAGGCGAGTCCCAAGTGCCCGAAGATTTTGACGAAGAGAAGGCCGCCCTCCATTAGTTTGAAATGGAGAGCGAGCCCATCCGTCAAGCTGTGGAGGCGAGCGAAGGTCTTCCACCCTCGGTGAAGATACATGACGTGAGGGGCGGGGAACTCGACGTCGACCCATGTGCCGCTGTTCCCACAACCCCACATGTGCAGCCGCAGCGCTTGCGGCGGATCCAGCTCCATCTCCCGCGCTAATGGGGTCGGGAGGCGAAGGCGACGGCGCGGTGGATGGCGCAGCCTGACGAAGGGGTTGTCGCCGGCATGGCGCTCCATCGAAGGAGGGGCTGCTGGGGGAGGCGAGGCCGAGCTACCGCCCAGTCCTCCTCTCCCTCGAGCACCACGACAGCCTCGACCTCGCCCCCTCCCCCTCCCTCTAGCGGCCGGCTCTGCCACTACGAGCTCTTGGGGAGGAGCGATGCACTGTCTGGCCGAAACCATCGCCGCCACCGTGAAGCGTCGCCACGCCCCCTCGCCATGGCAGGAGAAGAAAGGAAACAGGAATGGAGAGAGTCGGGTGGCGAAAGATTGAGGGGCACCGCTCCTCTCGCTCCCCTCTTTATAAAGGGGCGGGGGCGGGGCTCGGCCGCCCCCTCTCGGCCAATCCGACTTCTTGAAGTGACAAGCAAGGGGGCCATCGACCGCCTCCTGCTCCATTGAAGGCGTGGGAATTGACCAGACGCTGCCGACAACCCACATCCCGTCGCTTGTCACTTGCTCTGCGTTATGCATCGTCGAGCGTGGCGCGGAAGCGGGCGCCGGGACACGTGGAGCAGCGGTTCCCGGCGAGGCGGTAAATGGGAGGCAGCCATGCGGTTTGAAGAGACACGCAAGCCGCCTCTTTATTGTCCACCACAAGGTGGCGCCTTGATGCTTCCGTCATGCTGGCGCGCCTGAGCCCCACAGCGCATTCAACACGGGTGCATTGGGAAGCACGGCGGACGGAGCAGATGGCGCGGTAAAAATCCGCTAAGCGCCCACGCACCATTACGGGCTGGCCCAAACAGCGTGTTGCGCCCGTGTGGCCCAGCCGGGGGCTCCTGTCGGTGTACAAAAGTAGGGGCTCTGCTTTTGACTCCTTTACTTGTGCACGGGCAGTCAGAGCCTCCCGCCATGACCACGCATAGACATAGCAGGAAAGGGGAGCTGGAGAGAAGCCGAAGCCACGAGGACAAACGAAGCAACGACAAGGACCAAGGCCACAATGATCGGATGGGAGAAGCAGTTTTTCCCGGCAAGGACCCTTGCCGGGGCAGCCTCAGCAGCCCCGGCAAGACCCTTGCCGGGGCAGCTCGCCCACGCCAGCCGAGCGAGCCACCCTTGAGCCCACCAGTGCTGAAACAGACGCATTGGGGTAGGGCTCGGGAGGCACCTCCGTGGTGGCATGCAGATCTTTGTGAAGACAAAGAATAATCAAGATCAAGTGAGGATAGGAAGTCAATCATCCTCACCGAAGAAACCCACGAGACCCCCGGCAAGACCCATGCCGGGGAGGCCAGCGTGCCACGGCAAGACCCTTGCGAGGCCACCCTGCAAGACCCTTGCCGGGCCACCCGACAAGCCCTCGCCAAAGCGCACCGACTGGATCACTGCCAGGCCCGCACCAGATAAGTCTTCGCCGCCGTTCACATGCAGCTGCCAACCCAACCAGCTGGGCAGGCACCTGCGTGGTAGCATGCAACCCTTCCTGGAGGCTCCACCACCGCGCCACCTCAGCTGCCTGCCTGGCTACATGGCACCGCACGCATCGCTGGCCAGGGCGCGTGTCGAAGCAAGGAGGAGCGGCGATGGATGGGACGGGCCTCACTCCCGTCCCCAATAAATCGAAGGGACACCTAAGCCTCACATTAAATGCGTCTTGTCCTGTAATACTAGCGATAGAGTCGTGACACTGTTGCACTTTCCACCTCTTGTGTGCCACTGTGGCAGCCCCATTCGCCTACAAAAGGAGGCCCATGGCACACAGAGAAAGGATTCGGCTCTTTCAAACCTCGCAGCACCTAGAGCTAGTTCAAGAGCTCAAGAACACTAAATACATCCACCAAAGCAGGACTAGGGTTTTACGCATCCTCGCGGCCCGAACCTGGGTAAAATCCCTTTGTGTTTTCTACTGGTCCCGCTCTTCTCACGATCCCCGCGCCCCGCAACCATAGAAGGGATTCCAGTGATCCCATAGGTGTCATTTCCCACCGACACGAAGGATGCAGAGACGAGGCCTGCTGTTCGTTCCCCGCCGGGCCGGTGGCGGTGTTGGTGGCACGCGATGGGGAACGACGGGGACACCCGCCGACGGGAGCCGTCTGGGCGACGCGACGAGCGATGAGAGCAGCCCGACGCTCGGCGCGAGCCCGGCGAGCGTCATCCATGGGCACGACAGAAGATAAAACGTGGAGCAGTGGAAGAAAGATTCCGACGCACCCCTACCTGGTGCGCCAAATGTTGGATGTCGGGTTTCGGCAGACCCTTAAGGTTTGAACTCTGGGGTGCGCGCGAAGATCTCTCCCCTACTGATCTACGTCCGATCGCCTCGTGAGATCTAAGCTGAAAACGATGAACTACACAAGGGACACAAGATTTATACTGGTTCGGGCCACCGTTGTGGTGTAATACCCTACTCCAGTGTGTGGTGTGGTGGATTGCCTCAGGGGCTGATGATGAACAGCACAAAGGACGAACAGCCTCGCGAGAGGTGTTCCTGAGCTGGTATGATGAACTGCTTGGGTGAGTTCGATCGCCTCTCTCTCTCTCTCTGGCTAGGGCTCTTTCTGATCTCTCTGTCTACGGTGGTGGCTAGCTCTATTTATAGAGGCCCTGGTCCTCTTCCCAAATATTGAGCGGGAATGGCGCCAACAACGGCCATTTTGAAGGGGAACATCTAGTACAGGTTATCCTGACTAAAGTCGGTCTTCGGTTGCCAAAAGCACTGGTGATGACGCCGTCTTGGGCTCCACGGTGACCTCCATCCTGCCGCTCCACTGGTCTTGGTATCGTTGCACTGGAATGGCAACCTTTGCCTGATGCCTCGGTACTCTATGTCTGTACTTGCCCCCTTTGCACCAAAGAGGAAACAAGGAAACTGTGCAGGCCGGCGCCCGCCTGACGCCCGCCTGGTCTCGATCGTCATGGCTTGCGTCACGAGCAACTCGCGAGGTACCCTGCCTTGATCTCTCCGCCTCCTCGCGAGCCTGCCTGGCGAGGCCGCTCCTGAGGAAGTCTTGTTTCGTCCACCCTGCGAGGCTTGGCCCCTCGCGAGGGTCTTGAGTCTTGAACTGATGAAGATGGGCGTCTTGGGCCACCACTTGAGCCACGCCGCAGCCGCGGGTAGGCAAGTCACAGGGACCCCGTTCCCGTAACGCCGAGATCGCTCTGGGCTCCAGCATCTGGTTGCGACAACCAGGAAGAAAGGAAAAGGGGAAAAGGGGGAGCAAAGAAACCGTGAGTACTCATCCAAAGTACTCATAAGAAAGTATCTACACTACATATGCATGGGTATCTGTGTAAAGGGGCAATATCGGTGGACTGAACTGCAGAATGCCAGAATAAGAGGGGGATAGCTAGTCTTGTCAAAGACTATGCTTCTGTCAGCCTCCATCTTGCAGCATGTAGAAGAGAGTAGATGGTAAGTTCACCAAGTATCATCGCATAGCATAATCCTACCTGGCGATCCTCTCCTTGTCGCCCTGTTAGAGAGCAATCACCAGGTTGTATCTGGCACTTGAAAGGGTGTGTTTTATTACGTATCCGGTTCTAGTTGTCATAGGGTCAAGGTACAACTCCGGGTCGTCCTTTTACCGAGGGACACGGCTATTCGAATAGATAAACTTCCCTGCAGGGGTGCACCACATAACCCAACACGCTCGATCCCCTTTGGTCGGACACACTTTCCTGGGTCATGCCCGGCCTCGGAAGATCAACACGTCGCAGCCCCACCTAGGCACAACAGAGAGGTCAGCACACCAGTCTAAATCCTATGTGCGCAGGGGTCTGGACCCATCGCCCATTACACACCTGCACGTTGCGAACGCGGCCGGAAGCAGACCTAGCCTCCCTAATACAAGAGCAGGCATTCCAGTCCAATCCGGTGCGCGCCGCTCAGTCTCTGACGTCACGAAGGCTTCGGCTGATACCACGACGTTGAGTGCCTATAACTGTTCCCGCATAGTTGGTTAGTGCGTATAGGCCAGTGGCCAAACTCAGATCAAATACCAAAATCTCGTTAATCATGTTAATTGATGTAACCGCGGACGCCGATCAGGGCCAGGCCCACCTCTCACCTAGGTGATCTCAACCTGCCCTATCGCTCTGCCACAAAGGTCCACTCAGAGGGACGTCGGGACAAACGTCCTTTCGGTCCCAATCCGTGAATCACTCGCGGGTACTCTACGAGCCGACCCGACTTTAGGCACCACATGTATCATATATTATGTATACAAGTATATACCCGTGATCACCTCACGTGTGATCACGGCCCGATAGTATAGCATGGCAGACGGACAAGAATGTAGGGCCAATGATGGAATACTAGCATCCTATACTGCGCATTTAGGATTGCAGGTAAAGGTAACAACAGTAGTAGCAAGGAAAGGCTATGCATTAGGATAGGATAAACGGAAAGCATTAACATGCTACACTATCTAGTGCAAGCAGTAGAGAGAAGAATAGGCGATATCTGGTGATCAAGGGGGGCTTGCCTGGTTGCTCTGACAAGAAGGAGGGGTCGTCAACACAGTAGTCGATCAGGGCACCAGCAGCGGCGTCAGTCTCGTAGTCTACCGGAGAGAAGAGGGGGAAGAGACAATGAATACAATGCAAACAGATGCATAACGATGCATGACATGACAAGTAACGGTGCTAGGTGTGCCCTAACGCAGTAGGAGGTGATACCGACGAAGGGGGAAAACATCCGGGGAGGTATTCCTGGTGTTTCGCGCTTTTGGACAAATGATCCAGAGGGGGAAAGTTGCGTGTTCGCTATGCTAGGGATGTGTGGTGGACGAACGGGCTATGTATCCGGGTCCGTCTCGTCATTCTGAGCAACTTTCATGTAGAAAACATTTTCATCCGAGTTACGAATTATTTTCTATGGTTTTCTAAACTTTAAATCATTTTCTGGAATTATTTAAATTAACAGGAATTTCCAGAAAAGGAAATATGACGTCTGCATGAGCTCATCACTGCGTCAAGATCAACAACCTGATTAGTATGTCAAAAAAGCTAACGCGTCCCGGCCCACATCCACCCGAGTGGGTTTAATGAGTTTAATTTAAACTAACAGAGCTAATATAGAGGGTGGGCCCCATTAGTCAGTGACTATTTAGTTAACTAAATTAATTAATGAAATAATTAGCATTTTATTTATTTACGAAAATGTTTTAAACAATGCAGGCCCACATGTCAGTGGCAGTAGCTGCCACGTTAGCGCAGTTGACTTTGGTCAACGTGGCGATTAGCCCCTAGGCCACACTGTGATGACCGTGGTGGGCCCGCCCAGTCCAAAGTCAAGCCTTGGCGCGGAGTTGCCCAATGAGCTCTCCCACGGCGGTGCGGCTCGGGAGGTGGCCGGAAATCAGTTGTGGTGGTTCGTTTGGACCACCGCGAGCATCTACGGGACCAGAGCGATGGTGTGAAGCGATATGCGGGTAGCATCATCGACGGGGATGGCCGGAACAACGCAGGCGAGCGGCGGAGGCGGCGATGCGTACGGGTCGATGACGGCGACGGTGAAACAACATGCTACGGAGTAAATGAAGAGGCTGGGCAGGTTCTACGCGGTGCAGTGAAGCTGCTGGGCGCACACCCGTGACCATTTGCTCACCGGAGGCACGCAGGCGACGAGCACGGGCGGCAGCGCGTTCGGGCGCTCAACAAGCTAGGGCATATGGGCCATGGGAAAGAGCGTGTGCGGGTGCGTTGGGTTCCTGGAAGCGCCAGGAGCACGGTGATGGGCTCGGGCGAGCATGACGACGGCTGTGGCGATGGCCATGAGCTCGTCGGCGGCGGACAGAATACGGGGCGCGGTGCAAGCTAGCTATGGCGTGCGAGGAAGCTAACGGAGAGGAGCAAGAGGTGGAGGAGCTCACCGAGCGGCACACACGGAGGCTGGTGAATGGTTTAGTAGCAGCAGAGGGGCGTCGCCGGAGTTGGTGAAGAGCGGCGGTGACCTGAGATGTGGAAGAAGGGGGACCGGTGCAGCAACGCTTCTGAGATCCAGCTGCGGCCACCGTTCGACGAGGAAGACGATGGCAGAGACGACAGACATGTTGGCGAGGCGAGGCGATGGCTGTGGCCGCGTGTTTTACGGCTGCGAGTCCATGGTGGCGCTCGGATGCGGTGGGGGAGGAAGTGGCGAGGTGGATCTGAGGGGAGGGGAGGCGCAGGGGCCGAGAGGGAGAGCGGGGGTGAGTGGGAGAAACAACCGAGGAGGCGGGGGCGTGGCGGCCTTATCCCCTCCCGGCGTCGGTGCCGGCGAGGTGGTCGGCGAACGTGCCCTGTTCAGGCCAGGTCGAGAACAGGAAGGAGGCGGCAGGGGGGTGGGCGGCTGTTGGCTAGCTGGGACATTTGGCCCAGGGGGTTTGGGGGGTTTCGTTTTCTCTTTATTTTTGTCAGCTTTGTTTTTCTGTTTTTATTATTTTCTCTTTTATTTCTTTCCTTTTCTGTTTAATTCAATTTAAAATATTTATGCATTCTGTAAAAGTGTCTTTCCTTCACCTTAAAAACCTAAACATTAATTGACACACTCCGAACATTTTAGTTTTAAAGTTTGAAATTTTTTGTTGTTTGACATATTTTGAATTTGACTTTTGAACCGATTTTGAACTAATGAGAGATTAGCAATAGTAACGGAGGTGACGTGGCATCATTAGCAGAGTTTCACTGTAGCATAATTTTCCGGGCGTTACAATTCTCCTCCACTACAAGAAATCTCGTCCCGAGATTTAGGAGGTAGAAGGAAACAGCGCGGGGTATTCATCACGCAGGCGATCCTCGCATTCCCAAGTGGCTTCATCTTCAGACTGGTGCGACCACTGGACCTTGAGGAACTTGATCGCCTTCTGACGTGTGTGGCGTTCAGCTTGGTCGAGAATGCGGATCGGATGCTCTTTATAGGAGATGTCCTGTTGCAATTCGAGCACTTCATGATCCACTGCTCGGATTGGGTCCTTGAAGCAACGACGGAGCTGTGACATGTGGAACACATCGTGAACGTGAGAAAGGTTCGGCGGAAGCTCCAGCTGATATGCCACTTTTCCACGCCTTTCCTTGATAGTGAATGGGCCAATATAGCGAGGAGCTAGCTTGCCCTTGACCCCAAAGCGGTGAGCACCCTTCATTGGTGTAACTCGTGGATAGGCCTTTTCGCCAGGTTGATAGACCATGTCTTTATGATGACAGTCATACTAACTCTTCTGACACGACTGAGCAGTCTTGAGATTCTCGCGAATAATGCGGACTTGTTCTTCGGCATGTTGGATAATATCCAGACCGAAGAGTGGACGTTCCCCAGTTTCTGACCAATTCAGAGGGGTTCGACACTTTCGTCCATATAATACTTCGAAGGGGGCCATCTTCAGACTAGCTTGATAGCTATTATTATAAGAGAACTCAGCATACGGGAGAGATTCCTCCCATTTCTTGCCAAAGGAAATAACACAAGCTCGAAGCATGTCTTCGAGAACTTGGTTGACACGTTCAACTTGCCCTTGCGACTGAGGATGAAATGCAGTTCTGAATGACAGATGAGTCCCCATAGCTTCTTGGAAACTAGCCCAGAATCTTGAAGTGAATAAGCTGCCACGGTCCGAACTAATAACCAATGGAATACCATGAAGTGAAACAATTCTGGACATGTAGAGAGTTTCAAGCTGACTAGCAGTGATCGTTTCTTTGACGGTCAGAAAGTGTGCAACTATAGAATGCCGGTCAATGACAACAAGAATAGCATCATTACCTTTTTGTGATTTGGGAAATCCTATGACGAAGTCCATTTCAATATGCTCCCATTTCCATTCAGGAATAGAGATAAGTTGCAGAGTTCCAGTAGGCCTTTGATGTTCTGCTTTGATACGACGACAAACGTCACATGTAGCAACATAGCGAGCAATGTTTTGCTTCATATTTGACCACCAGAATCTTTGATGAATGTCTTGGTACATCTTGGTGCTATCAGGATGAATAGAAAACGGAGTGTCATGAGCTTCTTCCATAACTTCCTTAGTCATATCCATGTTTTTCTCCTTACACGGCACCATGGGAGTAGTTTAGGAGGATCCTAGGCAGGAGGCCTGCGCCTCTTTCGATTTGTATCCCAGTTCGACTACATCATGGGTTATCACTAAAAGGTTTGGAATTGAAATAAGTTTAAAAAATGAAATGCCTATGTAACAGACGAGTTTTCGTCCGAAACCCTGATACTTAGAAAGAGATTGTCCATTTTGTACACGAAGCACATAAGTACACGTTCCAAATGTTGGGGAATGTAGCATGCAATTTCAAAAATTTCCTACGATCACGCAAGATCTATCTAGACGATGCATAGCAACGAGAGGGGGAGAGTGTGTCCATGTACCCTCGTAGACCGAAAGTGGAAGTGTTAGGTTAAAGCGGTTGATGCAGTCAAACGTCTTCATGATCCAACCGATCTAGTACCGAACGTACGACACCTCCGAGTTTAGCACACGTTCAGCTCGATGATGTCCCTCGAACTCTTGATCCAGCAGAGGGTCAAGGGAGACTCCTGCCTAGGTGCTGGCCTCCTGCCTAGGATACAGATCGAAAGAGGCGCATGCCTCCTGCCTAGGATCCAACGGAATGTTTGTTCTACCTTTAGCTCCTCGTTGGGTTCGACACTCTTACTTATCAAAAGAGGCTACAATTGACCCCCTATACTTGTGGGTTATCACTAACCATATCAACAATAACATTTAAAGATTATAATGATTCATATCAATGACATAATTAGCTAGCGAGCAATAATAAAATATCTCAACAGCAACACGTTGTCAAAACAACCTTGATATAATATGACAATACTGGTATCTCGCTAGCCCTTTCTGAGACCGCAAAACATAAATGCAGAGCACCTCCAAAGTTCAAGCAGCGACTAAACATTGTAATTCATGGTAGAAAAGATCCAGTCATGATGCACCCAACATTAGCTATACACAATGCATAAATCATGACAGTTGTGCTCTACTCAGTTTCTGGCGCTTGTTTTTAGAAGGTGATGACACAACATAAAAGTAAATAGAAAGTCCCTTCGCAGAGGGAAGCAGTGATTTGCAGAGGTGCCAGAGCTCAATTTTTAAAATAGAGATAAATGATATTTTGAGACATGCACCCTTCTTATTCACTTCACGACCATCAGTTATCAACATCTTCCATGCTAAGCACGCTAGTGGCGGTTCCCAAGCCGAAAAAGTAAAGGTTTTGACTCCATTGGGAGTTTTTGTTTGATTATTCAAGAGATGAACACTTTTTCATGTTTGCAGTTTGGGACTGGGCATCCCTATTATCGCCCATTTCCTCGTGCGATGGCGAGTGAATATACACTCGACTTGGGGATAACCCGCTTAGCACGGAAGATATTGACCACCTCCTGTCGTTCCATGAACGATCCAGGCACACAAAACGGATAATTTTTTAGAAGTTTTTAGAGGTGGCACATGCAAATTTACTTAGGACGGAAGGGTAATACCGTATATAGGTAGGTATGGTGGACTCATCTGGAATAATTTTGGGTTTAGGGTTTTTGATGTACAAGCAAAGTTCCCACTTAGTACGGGTGAAGGCTAGCAATTAAGATTGGGAAGCGGCCAACTAGTGAGCAACAATGATCATAACCAGGCATTATGCATAAGTAACATTGGACACTAGCATGAGTAGGATATGAGCACCATGAACATAAATATTATAGAGGCTATGTTGGTTTTGATTCAACTACATGCATGAACATGTACCAAGTCAAGCCACTCGAACATTCAGAGGAGGATACCATATCATCATACTACATCCCAATCATTTAACGCTATGTTGATATCCAATATAAATCATTATCCACTCCTAGATACTTATTCATGGCATGAGAAACTATAATCTCTAATTGTCATTGCGAACATGTTTAATCATAATGGGCTGAAGCCTGGATACTAGGTTAAACATACTTACACAAACAAAACAAGGCGAGTTCATACCAGTTTCTCTTTGACAAGGCCGGTTCATCGAATATCGTCATTATTGCCTTTCACTTGCACGACCGAATGATATGAAAATAATAATAGTGCAAGAGTGCCATGGACTAAGCTGGAATCTGCAAAACATTTTATTCAACATGAGAAGACAAGGTAAAATGTGCTCTCTATTAGTGTAACATTTATTCATATGAGAGCCACTCAACATTTTCATCGTGGTCTTCTCCTTGGTAAAACTCGAATAAAAAGAAAAGAAATTAAGAGAAACACACTAAAATATTTTTGGAGTTTTTAGTTTTCTTCAACAAGCAAATAAAAGAAAAAACGAAAAAAAACTATTTACACGGGAAAGCTGCCAACAAGCAAAAGAAGAACAAGGAAATCTTTTTGGATTTTTTTCTTTTTAGTACTACTACTAAGCATACATAGAAAGTAAATTACTACAACTAATTTTTTTGGTTTTTCTAAAGTTTTTCAAACACACAAGAAATCAAGAAAAATAAGTCTAAGCATGGATGATAAAATGAAAAAGTGTGAACACCAACAAATAGAATGATATGTAGACATGAATGTAATGTCGGTGACAAACACGTACTCCCCCAAGCTTAGGCTTTTGGCCTAAGTTGGTAATCGATCAGTAGCCTAGAGGGTAGTAGGGATCCTGAGGAGCGGGCATCCACTCATCCCACTGCTGAGGTGCCTGTGCAGGCTCTGCAGCAGCATGACCGTTCCAGTAGGCGATGATGTGTGCAGGCATAATCCGGTATCTGCCCTAGCAATAGAATCAAACAAAGCAGGTGCAGGCAAGGGGATAACATCACGAGTGTCAACACTATAGACCAAGTTATAAGGAATAGCAATATTAGGATGATCATGTGCAAGAAAGAGATGGTGATCCATGCCTGCATGGTCTAGATAAACCTTAGCCAGAGGGTAATCATGAGGGCATATCTCCACCTCGAAGTGAGCCGCCAACCGAGTAGCAAAAATCCCACCATGTATTTTACCCTGAGATTTATTAAGATGGAGGCGACGAGCCACAGTAGCTCCCAAGCTATAAGTGTTGTCGCCCTCTATTGCATGATGTAAAACAGCAAGGTCTGGTGAACTAAGTGCACCCACCTTCTCCCTAGCAAGCAAGCATTTGGTAATGAAATATGCAAAGTAACGAACAACAGGAAAATGTAAGCCACCGGCAGTGATGGCTGACACTCTCCTCTCATCACCCACTGTCAAAGTGCGACAAAAGTCCTCAAACTCAGCCGGCCTAGGCTCAGCCAAGCTCCCATCAGAAGGAATCATGCATATGTTACAAAATTCAGTAAGTGGTATCTGATGGTTTTCAGCATAGAAGTCAAAGCTCACTTCAGGAGGATTATTTCTAGGCAGGAAAGTAAAACTTTGAATAAACATGTTTCTCAGGATCTGGTGTTGGTCACACTCATCTGCGATGAAGTCGGTGAGACCGGCATTGGCAATAGATTTCATGAACTCTTCATGAATTCCAGCCTCTTGCAAGAACTGGGTGTGCGGCCATTCGCACGGCCGTACCTCCGCCAACCTCCGAGGGCGAAGATCACTGTCAGAAGACTCCCCAATAACACCCTTTGAGTTCTTCTTAGAGCCAAATTTCCTGAAGATATTCATGTCCGCGTACAATTTTTCCTATGAACAAAAATCTGAATTTTTAGTTCACAAACTTTTCTCAACAAAACTTCACAAAACTAATAGCAACTACTCATAGGGATACATAGAGGCCATAGCAAGCATTCAAACTACTTAGAACACTAAGAATTCAACATGCCAGCACATCTACAACAGCACCAAGAGTAGCTATTTATTCAAAGTATAAACCGCTAAAACAAAAACTAATTGGACGAATGGTGGAGTCACATGCCAAGCAACAATCCCCTGGGACAGTTTCAGAAACGGAGCTTCAAGCAAAGAGGTCGAAATCCGCGGGTTTGAGCTCAAGAACACGGGAGAGAGAGCAATTGGGATTTTTTTCTGGAGGTAAGTGATGATGTGGGCTAAAGAGATAAGTGAGGGGGCCACGTGGGGACCACAACCCCAGTATGCCGAGAGGTCTTTGAGGCGCCAGTGGGTTGTACCCACCTGGTGCACCTCCCTCTGGTATTATTTGCACCAAGAATTCTTAAATATTCAGAAAAAACCGTGTAAAATTTTCAGGGCATTCTGAGAACTTTTATTTTTGTGTCATTTTTTATTGCACGGGAAATTCAGAAAACAGATAAAGCATGGCATTTTATTTTATTTAACTAATAAAAACAGAGAATAAAAAAATATGGACAGAAAGTAGTGCTACTAAATTCATCAACTTCATACCGTTCAAAAACGATTCATTAATAAGGTTGATCAGGTCTTATTAACAACCACTTTCGACTAGCATGAAACCGAAGAACTTTCGTAAATCACTAAGTTACCTCAATGGGGATATGCATTTCCCCAACAATAAGCATTTCATATTTCTTTTTGACAGTAAGTAGAGGTATTTGAAAACTTCCAATAGTGATTGTCAGAGATTTTTCAATAACATTTATACCATTCACTTGGAATTATTTCTTCAGAAAGTGCACCGTATGCTCATTACCATTAATATGAAAAGTGACCTTTCTTTTATTGCAATCAATAACAGCCCCTGCAGTGTTCAAGAAGGGTCTACCAAGGATAATCAACATGTTGTCGTCCTCGGGCATCTCAAGTATAAGAAAGTCAGTCAAAATAGTAACATTAGCAACAAGAACGGGCACATCCTGACATATATCCATATGGCAGTTGATTTGTCAGCCCTTTGCAAATATATTTCGGTAGGTGTGAGTTTATTCAAATCAAGTCTTTTATATAAAGAGAAAGTCATAACACTAACACCAGCTCCTAAATCACACAAAGCAGTTTTCACATAATTCTTTTTGATAGAGAAAGGTATAGTTGGTATTCCCGGATCTCCAAGTTTTCTAGGTACTCCATTTTTGAAAGTATAATTAGCAAGCATAGTGGAGATTTCAGCTTGCGTTATTTTTATCTTATCAGTGATGATGTCTTTCATATACTTTGCATAAGGAGGCATTTTCAAGATGTTAGTCAGCGATGCATAAAAAAGATGGCCTCGACATTTCAACAAAGCGTTCAAATTCTTCATCATTTTTCTTTTTAGTTGACTTGGGTGGAAAAGGCATAGGTTTTTGAACCCATGGTTCTCTTTCTTTACCGTGTTTTCTAGCCACAAAGTCTCTTTTATCATACCTTTTATTTTTGGGTTGTGGGTTATCAAGATCAACAGGTGGTTCTGTCTCAACATCATTATCTGGTTCTTTTTTATTATTTGTTTGAGTGTCTTCATGAACCTCTTCATTACCTTTTTCATTATCACTAAATGAGTGTTCATTACCAGACTGAGTTTTAGCATCAGAGATAGAAGTTTCATTTTCATTATCAAGAGGTTTCTCTATTTCAAGTTCACTAGAAGTGTGCAAAGTCCTATCATTTTTCTTTTCCTTTTTCTTTTTAGCAGGACTAGGTGCACTAATGTTGTTCCTTTGTGAATCTTGTTCAATTCTCTTTGGGTGTCCCTCAGGATAAAGTGGTTCCTGAGTCATTTTACCTCCTCTAGTTGCAACTCTAACAGCAAATTCATGCATATTATGATTCATTTCATCAAGTAATTCTCTTTGTGATTTAGCAACTTTTTCTAGTTGAGTTTGAACCATAGAAGCATGTTTTCCAACACCTCTAACATCATTTGATATTCTAAATAACAAGTCACTCAAGCGAGCAATCATATCAGAATTATATTTCAATTGTTTCATAACAGTTGCATTGAAGTGATCTTGTTTTCTAATATAATTTTCAAACTCATAAAGGCATTGACTAGGATGCATATTGTGAGGATTATCATTTTCATTGAACTTCATAAGAGAATTCACCTCTACCACCTTAGGCATTGGTGGTGTATTAAGCCCATGTATTTCTTCAATAGGAGGTAAATTTTTAACATCCTCAGCTTTAATACCTTTTTCCTTCATAGATTTCTTTGCCTCTTGCATATCTGCAGGACTGAGATATAATATACCCCTCTTCTTCAGAGTGGATTTAGGTGGTGGTTCGGGAAGAGTCCAATCATCATAATTTTTCAATATGTTATTCAATAATTCTTCAGCTTGAGCAATAGTTCGTTCCCTGGAAACACAACCAGCACAACTATCTAGGAAGTCCCTAGAAGCATCGGTTAGTCGAGTATAGAAGATATCAAATATTTCATTTTTCTTAAGAGGATGATCAGGCAAAGCATTAAGTAACATGCAAAGCCCCCCCCAAGTTTGTGGGAAACTCTCTTCTTTAGTTTGCACAAAGTTAAATATTTCCTAGAAGGTGGCTTGTTTATTATGAGGAGGAAAATATTTTTCAGAGAAGTAGTAAATCATATCCTGGGGACTACGCGCACAACCAGGAGTAAGAGTATTGTCCCAAGATTTAGCATCACCCTTTAATGATAAAGGAAATAATTTGAGAATAAAGTAATAGCGAGTTTTCTCATCATGAGTAAAAAGGGTAGCTATATCATTCAACTTAGTAAGATGTGCCACAAAAGTTTCAGATTCATAACCAAGGAAAGGATCAGATTCAACCAAAGTAATTAACTCTGGGTCGAGAGAGAATTCATAATCCTTATCATCAATAGATATAGGTGAAGTAGCAAACTTAGGATCACATTTCATTCTAGCATTCAGAGATTTTTGTTTATACTTTTGTAGTAATTTCTCTAGATCATCTCTATCATTGCAAGCAAGAATATCTCTAGTTCCTTCTTCACTCATAACATAACCTTCCGGTAGCTTAGGCAATTGATATCTAGCAAGGCTAGTTCTAGCAGGTGTTTCAGGAGTTTCAGTTTCAAGCTCATCATTAGATTCAACAACATCATTTTGTATTACTCTAGCAATTTGTTCATCAAGAAATTCACCAAGGCACATCATCATTATGAAGCAAGGTACTAGCATCATCATAAGCATCATTCATAGCAAAAGTAGCGTCATCAATAACTTGCGACAAATTATAACTGATAGCATGTGGTGGTGTTTCAAGTTTACTCATAACAGAAGGTGAATCTAAAGCAGAACTGGATGGCAGTTCCTTACCTCCCCTCGTCTTTGAGGGAAATATCTTAGTCTTTGGATCCTTCAGATTCTTCATAGTGATAATATGATAATAATCCCAAGTGACTCAACAAATATAGCTATGCTCCCCGGCAACGGCGCCAGAAAAAAGTCTTGATAACCCACAAGTATAGGGGATCGCAACAGTTTTCGAGGGTAGAGTATTCAACCCAAATTTATAGACTCGACACAAGGGGAGTCAAAGAATATTTGAAGGTATTAGTAGCTGAGTTGTAAGTTCAACCACACCTGGAGATTAATTATCTGCAGCAAGTAATCAGTAGCACAGTAATATGATAGTTTTGATAGTAGTGATAGCGACAGCGATATGATATGATGATAGCGTAATTTTGTAGCAAGTGTAACAGTGATGATAGCAATAGTGACTTAGCAAGATCAATAAGGATAAATTCGTAGGCATTGGATCGGTGACTTATTGGATGATATTCATCATGAGACAGTTATAACCTATGGCGATACGACACTAGCTCCAGTTCATCGATATAATGTAGGCATGTATTCCGTAAATAGTCATACGTGCTTTATTAAAAGAACTTGCATGACATCTTTTGTCCTACCCTCCCGTGGCAGCGGGTCCATAATGAAACTAAGGGATATTAAGGCCTCCTTTTAATAGAGAACGGAACAAAGCATTAACACATAGTGAATACGTGAACTCCTCAAACTACGGTCATCACTGGGAGTGGGCCCGGTTGTTGTCACTCCGGGGTTGCTGGATCATAACATGTAGTAGGTGACTATAACTTGCAAGATCGGATCTAAAACATGGATATAATGATGAATTCATAAATGGTTCAGATCTGAGTTCATGGCGCCCGGGCCCAAAGTGACAAGCATTAAGCATAGCAAAGTCATAGCAACATCAATCTAAGAACATAGTGGATACTAGGGATCTGACACTAACAAAACTAACTCGATTATATGATGAATCTCATCCAACTCCTCACCGACCAGCGAGCCTACGAAGGAATTACTCACTCCCGGTGGGGAGCATCATGGAATTGGCGATGGAGAAGGTTGGTGATGATGAAGAACGAAGATCCCCCTCTCCGGAGCTCCAAATGGACTCCAGATCTGCCCTCCCGAGGAAGAACAGGGCTTGGCGGCTGCTCCGTCTCATGGACCGCGATAATTATTTCTCCCTGATTTTTTTCTGAATAATGTGAATTGATAGTATCAGGGGGAACGTCAGTGGGGCCACCAGGTGGGTACAACCCACCTCGGTATGCCAGGAGAGGGGGGCGCGCCCAGGTGGGTTGTGCCCACCCAGGTGCCCCTCTCTGACATGTCTTGGCTCCAGAAATTCTCCTATTTGATATAAAAAATCCTCGCAAAGTTTCGTTCCATTCCGAGAACTTTTATTTCTGCACAAAAACAGCACCATGGACAGCGTCAGTCTGGGGTTCCATCATGCAAATTAGAGTCCAAAACAAGAGGAAAAGTGTGAGAAAAAGTAGATACGTTGGAGATGTATCAACGGGAAGCACATGCCTTTAGTCGTGGTTGGTGGCTCCAACCGTGACTAAAGGGGTGTCTTTAGTCCCGGTTGGAGCCACCAACCGGGACTAACGGCCTGGCTTCCGGCCGCTTGGCCTGCCCAAAATTGACCTTTAGTCCCGGTTGGTGGCTCCAACCGGGAGTAAAGGCCTCTGCATATATATACAACAATTGAAATTTTTTAAGTTTCCCTCTGCTTCTTTGACCACTACACAGTGGAGATCGCCGCCCACGCCGTCGCCGCCTCTGTCGAGCTTCCCCTCCTCGACCTCGCGCGTCATCGCCGATGACTCGCCTCGCCTCGCCGACCGTCGCCCCACTATGAGCCCCTGCCGCCATGGCCGCCCCTCCCATCGAGCCCGCACACACACACACATGGCATGAACACACAAACACACACATTCTTATTTTCTATTTTTCTGTTTTTCTGTTTTTTAGTTTTTTATACTTTTAGTTATAGAAATGTTAGATATATAAATGTAGATGAATGTGTTTTTAGTTTTTTTATACTTTTAGTTATATAGAAATGTTAGATGAATGTTTTTAGGTTTTTATACTTTTAGTTATAGCTAGATAAATGTTAGATATAAAAAGTTGATGAATTTTGACATTTGATCCAATGTATAGCAATTAGTATTTGAAAAAGTTGCATATTTTAATGTTCTATTTGCAAAAGTTTGTTATGTATTTGCAATTAATTAGTATATGTATGTATAGTACAATAGATTCTCTTATAGTCTTAATAAGAGATTTATCAAGAAAGCCTCCATTATGGATGTGCAAAAATTGATCCAATTTTTTCTTGATCTCATCTACGTACCCTTCTATATGTCACGTTGTCTTGTATGCCAAAGTATTGAAGAAATCCATGGCTTCATCATTAGTCAGAAGTAACAGGAGCATGATGGTACGAAGCTCTCCAAAGTTGTTTTGGAACGGAGTTCCTGATAGGATAATTCGCTTTTTCTTACGAAGTTCAGCAAAGGCCTTCCAAATAGCGATATTCGGAAGGCTCTTGCTGAACTTCGTACCAAAAAGCTAATTATCCTATCCAGGACTCCGTTCCAAAACAACTTTGGAGAGCTTCATACCATCACTCACATTTCCACTAATGATGACATTCTTGAACTTTGACACTAGACAACATGACATATAGAAGGGTAGATGAGATCTGGAAAAATATGGACCATTTTCTGCACATCCAGAATGGCGCCATTTTGTTAAACCCCTTAAAGGTTAAGAGAATTTGTTATGATTCTGAATCCTGTTCCTAACCAAGGACTAATTAAAGGTTCCTCGTATATAAGAAATCACAATCCAAGCATTTAAAAAATGTTACATTTGCATAGAATTTGTTCTCGACGTCAACGATGCCCGGCCCACATCCTCGTCGTCGACCCGTTCACGACGACGTCCTGCTTCAGAGGCGCCATGTCCGGACTGGCTCCGGCTGGCTCTGCGAGTGCTACCTTGGGGCGCATCTTGGTGAGGAACCCGGGTCCCGTCATCGACCCGGAGCTTCTTTGGTGGCGGGCGCGTGGGCCACATTCGATGCGGAGGCTGGCGTCCCCCGCGGAGGTGGTACGTCACCGTGTCAGTGAGGAGGACGAGCACGTCCGTTGCTACATGGTTGCGTTGGACGTTAGGTTCTCCAATACCTGGCAGGTTCTTCAGGGATCTCACCCGAGCTATGATCCTGTGATGGTTCCTTCTCTTAGGTGTCCATCGTGAGTGAACTACATTATTAGATAATATTCGATTTGTATTAGCTAGTGATGTATTCGAGATAATATTCGAGATGATGTATTCGAGATTATATTATTCGATAATATTCGAGACGATGTATTCGAGATTATATTCGATGATGCATATTAATTATCTGGATTATTCGAGATGCATATTATCTACTATGATTTAGTTTCTCCTTATTGATTGCATGCATGCATTCTAATTTGAATACTAAATTGTTTTATCTTTCTTCTGGATTAGTTAAATAGAAGCTATGGACAATACCGGCAGAGAAGGAGAAGAGACTTTGTTCGACATCATACGCTCCCCGAGCCTAGATGGGAATGAAGAAGATGACGGCTCGCAATATCTGAACCCTACCGGTGAGGGTATGATATTTGATGAAGATGAACGAATAGATGAAGTCTAGAACAATGATGACGAAGGAAATGTTGTTCTTCAAATAACAAAGACCGGTGAGGTATATTTATATAAGCAGGCACCTGGCGATCATCACATGTTTTAATTGATTTGTATATATATATTAACAAATCGATCTTTCTACTTTTAGCCCTTCGGATCGAGCAAATCTTCTACAAGCAGCAGGATGGTTCGAGGCCCGGACAAAAAGTTGAAGGATGGCGTAAAGTACAACATCGATGCCATCAAACCTAATGGCGAACCGCGTGACCTAAGAAGAATGCGAACAAGTTCATTCGTCAATGCGGAGTTATTGTCAGGGACCAAATCCCGATCTCCATTCAAGAATGGAAAAAGCCAGCAAAGGAAGATCCAGATGTTACTTTTGTCGACTAAAGAGCAAAAGATCGGCTTTGGAAATCTCTCATGTCATATTTCACCCTACCAGATCATTCCACAGATGCAGATGTGGACAAAGTAAAGAACTCTGCTGTTAGGAAGATGGCGATAGCATTCAACAATCACAAGAAAAATATATGGGCCGCGTATGTCAATGCAGGAAAGAAGACTCTAGAAATCAAGGGAACACAGGAGAAGGCAAGAGATCACTAGGACGCTTTCGTGAAATACAAGGAATCGGAAGTAGCTCAGGAATGGTCAAGAATAAACAAGATTAATGCCGCGCAAAAGCAGTGGCACCATAAGCTGGGGCCAGGTGGCTATGAGGTGGCCTGGCCTAAGTGGGATCTCGCTGAGCAACAGATGATGGATGCAGGGGTCACTCCAGTTACATTGAGCTGCCCCCCAGGTTCAGGACTTGGTTCTATGCTCATGGGGGGAAGTTGGACCCAAAGACAGGCGAGGTTTTGGAGCAGGCAAGTCTTAAAGGAGCCAATGTCAGTTTACTTGTTGAAATAGAAGAGGCTCGAACGGGGGTGTTCACGCCCAACAGAGAGAACGACGAGCTTACGCGCGCTGTCATGGACTTAACAGGGCAGATGCCCTAGCAAAAGTACTTAGGTGTGGAGCCATCGCAACTAGGTTAGCTTGAAGGGGTTAAACAGGATAAAGGACACAGAGAGTTTACCTAGGTTTGGCCCCTCTCAACGAGGTAAAATCCTACTCCTGCTTTATGTTGTATTGCTTGGATTTCGATTACCAGGGAGCGAATATGCTTGACCTAGCTTTCGATGAGTTGTTTCCTCAGTTAACCCGCCGCCAGGTCACCCATTTATATACAGGTTGATGCCCGATGGCTTAGAGTCCCGACCGGCTCACACAAATGCGACTGGCTCGGTTTCTACTAAGCTTGCCTTATAGTAGAAGTTAAACATATGGCGGCTCATCCCTTTGGGCCGCAAGTCGCCTCTAGGTCTTGGGCCTTCAGTAAACCTGCTTCATGAACCGCCATCTTCATATCTTCTTGGGCATTACCGAGATTCTTCATCTCTAAGCCGCCAGTGGCGTGACCCGGCCCCTCCTGGGTGGGTCATATCCAATATTTACATCCCCAACATTAGGCCCCAGGTTGATTTGAACTTGTTCACATCAATCTTCACTACTTGACTTAGCAGAATCTTCCATCGTCAATTCCTTACCAATTCATTGTAACCCGCCATGACGTCACATCTCAGAATCATGTTAACCCTCCATGACATCATTTCGCATTAACTTCGCACAAAGCCTAGGACATCTCAACAGATTTTTTATTTTAACGGACCTCCCGAAAATTGAGGCGTCTATATGGCCACATAATCATTTTTCAGCCTCCTCGATTCTCGCGCATGCCATCTACCCACTTCCTTATAAATAGGGATAAGGGTACCTTCTTTTCACTTTTTACCCTTGCCTCCTCGTAACGCCTCTACAGACCCGAGATCCGTTGCCGCCGTCTTCCTCCAGCGTCATTGACTCCAGCCGCTGCATCGACCTGAACAGATCAGAGAAACGCGACGCACTTCTGCTGTTCATCAGCATCAACAGGTACTCACTTTGACTCACATCAGATCCGCACTAGGGTTTGCTCAGTTCATCGAGTTCTTTGTTGGTCTTCCTTTTCCTCTTTAGATCGCGTAGTTGGATCTGAACACAATGCCAAAGTTATGCGGTAGTAGTTTTAGCATTCATTTTCAATAGCAGAAGACGCCCCCTCTGTAGAAGATCTCATCTGTGCACACGAGCTCTTCTGCTGCCGCGACCTTAGGTTTAGAATTTATTTTATTTTTGGAACTGCTGTAGATCCAAAATAATAGCACCAATCTGTGGAATCTGTTTGTCCATCACTTAGCAAAAATTCACTTATATATCTGTTGTACTAAAAACATGCGGGCGGCTTACACGATAAGCCGTAACCCGCCATATAGCATTAGTCCCCTTGTTAAGCCGCCAGTATATGTTCACAATCTATATAACCCGGCATTGTCTTCCGGTTTAACCATGCTGATCTATATAGCACTTATTCTTCTTCCTATGAACTGGCCTTGCATAATGTACTTACTTTTTTATCGTTGATCGGCTTAACATCATAACCTTAAGCCGGCAATATTTTTCTTTTTAGGCTTTTCATCAACAAAATGACCAAATCGGTTACCTCATGCAACTGGGTCACCTCCGGGGTTATCGAGCAAATGCTGAACGAACATGTTCAAGTGGGCATTTTAGCCGCAAAGAACGTGATTCATTGGAGAGTCCTAGGCACATAAACCACTCCTGACCCCAAAGAAGGCGAAGTTATTGTCTTTACTAACCATATGCTCCAGGGGTTCACTCTGCCCGGCTCAATATTCTTTCGCGATGTGCTACATTTCTTTAAGCTTCATCCTCAAGATATCGGGCCCAATTATGTTTCAAACATCTACAACTTTCAAGTGTTTTGCGAAGTGTACCTTCAACAGGAGCCCACTGTAGAGCTGTTCATGGAATTTTATTACTTAAACCGCTAGACCGAGTTCATAGACGGGCCCAACTTAGAACTAGGTGGGATCTCAATTCAGAGGCGGAAAGAAGCCATGTTTCCGTCTGCGGCACTTCCCAGCCATCCTAAGGATTGGAACCAGACTTGGTTCTACTGCAAGGACACCTCTCCAGAAGGCGAAAATCCTCTACCGGTTTATCATGAAACCCGGCTCAGTAATAGACATCCTCTCCCAGAATGGATCGGCACAGAAGAACGGGCCAAATATATGCCCATATTTTCAAAGATCAGTGCCTTGATGGCCAATGGTTTGACTGGAGTCGATCTGGTTCGTTGCTAGGTCGCATGGAGAATCTTACCCTTAAGCCGCTGATCTGGCTTAATGTGTGAGTATACCTGCTATGTTAAAGACCTGCTGCATTACTCTCCAATCCGTCTGGATGACAAACAAAACAATGATATGACAAAGACTCTACTCACTGAGAGTCTTGATACTTGCAGTAAAGTGGGGCTAAACCCCTTCTGCACCCTCAACAAGCCGCCAGCTATAAGTATTTTCAAGCAACTTTTTCTAACTCATTATTTTTCAATTTGTCTTCTCATTATTACTTGAACTTTTTGCAGGCTGACTCCCCCTTCTGGAGCAAAAAAGCTTCAAGATAACCAGCAAAGAAGGTCAGAAACAAGACCAAGGCCCTCAAGAAGCCTGCCAAAAATAAGGCACATGCAACTGATCTATTTACTCTGGAGGATGAGTCAGAGGTAGAACTTGACTCCCTTGGATCTTTCTTTGTTCATCTTATTGACATTGATTGCTCTCAGGATGACGTGGAGGCCAGCCACGTAGATGGTGAAGAGGTAACTATCCTTTCCTCCGACTCAAAACCTCTGCCAAGACAGAAAGTTTGACAAGCGAGCCGGAAAGTAAGGTTTTCTCGTCCTTTAGCTTACTTGGATCCCAACTTTATTTTGAAGAAACAACAGCGTGAAGTTCGCCGCACAACCCGGCACAATGGCGGTGTAGTTCTCTCCTCCGGTTTACCCAATACGCCGGCTCCTCGCAAGCGCTGAGCAGAGGTTTCACAGTTTTCCACCTTAGCTTTTCCAAAGGCGGGTCTTATATGACAACCCCTTAACCCTTATGATTCAAACTATCAGGGAACTTCTCACGCTTCTTCCGGTGACTCAATTGTAACTCAAATTCCTCTCTTCAAAAACGTACCCGGGAGAGAACATTAAATTTGTTTGCTTTAACACTTACTCAAATGCTATATTAATCCCATCATGTGTCTTATTTCCAGTGCTATAGCCAAGCCTAGCAAGAAGCTGAAGGTGAATTAACCGGCTGAAGATCCCAAGGTTGCTAGCCCGGAGAAGCAAACAATATCTGAATCTTTGCATCAAACCTCTGAAGCAGCCCTTGATGATCTGCCACCAGAAGAGCAACATGTCACCATCGACTCCATGGATGTTAATCCGGCTCATGCTAAGCTGCCTAGTACCGCTCAGCCAGTTCAAGAAACTGAAGACGTAATACACTACTGGAATCAACTTCTTTGCCGTCCGCCATGGCGGACGGCAAACGCATGGTTCACGGACGGCAAACCTCTTTGCCGTCCGCCAGCAGACGGCAAAATGTCCGGACGAAAGGGTGCCAGCAAAGGCCTTCTTTGCCGTCCGCTTTTCTGAAACGGACGGCAAAGGATTGTGCCGTCCGCCATCCGATGCCAGCAGACGGCAAAGAGAACGGATGATAGTGCGGTGGCGTGAGAGCCGTTAGGGGGTTAACGGCGCTCTTTGCCGTCCGCCAGCGGACGACAAAGATTCAAATCACTTTGTCGTCCGCTGGCGGACGACAAAGAGCTCAGCTAGGCAGTACTGCGAAGCTGCCACATGGCCAGCTATGCCGTCAGCTGGCAGACGGCAAAGTGATTAGAATCTTTGACGTCCGCTGGCGGACGGCAAAGTGACCAAATAGGAAGCCAGTGTTCCCAGGTTTCACAGGTAGTTGCCACGTGTCCTCTTTGTCGTCTGCTAGCGGACGGCAAATAGCTTTGCCGTCCGCTACCAGACGGCAAAGAGGTTATATGTCCCCTGTTGTTGTTTGAATCCATTTAATTTCAAAGAAATTCACACACAGATATACATATATATATTTTTTTCACAGGCACACACAGATACACATATATGATGTATCCAACAGGAGATATACATATACATATCTATCTCCATCACAACATACATATGTACATAATAAACATAGTTCCATCCATATATACATATTACATATCACAATGTTCATCCAACACATTGTTCCATGGATCCATATAACAAGTTCCATGTTTTTCATCGATACAAACAAAAAAAAGATAAGGGAAACAAGCACTCCATCCATGCAAGATTCCATATAGTGAATTAAATCTGCAAAATGGAAACAAGAAAGTTAGAAAAGAAGAAGACTAGCTAGAATCAGAAGAAGAAGAAGAAGAAAATGAAGAAGAAGTAGAATAAAATGAAGAAGAAGAAGTAAGCATACTTAGGTAAAATGGAGCTAACCTAGCTAATTGTGCCATTTTTGAAAGAACTAAGCATATTATGCCATTTTTGATATAACTTAGAGCTAACTTCATTCTGGAGAAGAAGAATAAAACTAGGAGAAGAAGAAGAAGACTTCTTCTTCTTCTTCTTCTTCTTCTTCTTCTTCTTCTTCTTCTTCTTCTTCTTCTTCTTCTTCTTCTTCTTCTTCTTCTTCTTGTTCTTCTTCTTCTTCTTTTCTTCCTATTCCTTCTTTTCTTCCTCTTCCTCGATTTTCTTCATCTTATTCTGTCATTTGTGGACTAAATAGGCTAAATTATGTCAAAAATGGACAAAATAGGCTACATAAGAAGAAAAATGCCATTTTTGAGCTTACCTAGCTAATTATGCCATTTATTTACCTAACTAAGCATATTATGAGATATAACTTAGAGCTAACTTCATTTTGGAGAAGAAGAAGAAGAAGAAAACTAGAAGAAGAAGAAGCTTCTTCTTCTTCTTCTTCTAGTTTTCTTCTTCTTCTTCTTCTTCTTCTTCTTGTTCTTCTTTTCTTCCTATTCCTTCTTTTCTTCCTCTTCCTTGATTTTCTTCATCTTATTATGTCATTTGTGGACTAAATAGGCTAAATTATGTCATAAATGGACTAAATAGGCTAAATAAGAAGTAAAATGCCATTTCTGAGCTTACCTAGCTAATTATGCCATTTGTGGACTAAAATTGCGTCCTTCTTCTTCTTCTTCTTCTTCTTCTTCTTCTATTCTTCTTCTTCTTATTCTTCTTCTTCTTCTTCTTCTTCTTCTTCTTCTTCTTCTAGTCTTCTTCTCCTCCTTCTTCTTCTTCTTCTTTTCTTCCTATTCCTTCTTTCCTTCCTCTTCCTTGATTTTCTACATCTTATTATGTCATTTGTGGACTAAATAGGCTAAATTATGTCATAAATGTACTAAACACGCTAAATAAGAAGGAAAATACCGTTATCACGGAGGTGTAGGAATGTTTGGGGCTGCACCAGTGCCAGACGGAGGTGAAGGACCGGTCGGGGTTCCGGCATTGGCAGAAGGAGTGGTCGATGCTTGTCGGGAGCCATGCTACACCAAAGATCATTTCCAATAATGTCTCGTTAGCAAGTTCGCAAAATAAAATGTGAATAGTAGTAAGAAACGACCATTCAAATCAAACTCACCGTGGTCGCCAGAGCAATCTGGGGCATCGGCGGAGGGGCCTAACCGTTTTTCTCGTACACGGTCTGCACATTTGGTTCTCACGAGTCAGTCATATTAGATAGTAATGCGAACATTACGTGCATGATTAGGCTTATTAATATGCACGAGAAACGTACCACGATGAGCTCATATAGGGCCCGGTTAGTGCTGTCGTTCCGGTTCCTCTCCTCCTCCAACAGCTTAACCGTCTTCTCCTCCATCTCCCCCTGCTTCTCCTCCACCTCCCTTTGTGCCTCCCTTTTTGCCTCCTCCACAAGTGCCTTCGTCTTCAATCTCTCTTTCTCAACAATAGTCTGCAACACACCACTCCTCGTTAGCATCATGTAATCATCGACGGACGCAATGGAGGAAAGGTGAGAGAGTCCGTATAACTAACCGCCATGGCGATCTCCACGGGCCATGCACGAGGCGTAATCTCAGGATCAGAGCTACTCAGGCGCTTCTTGATCTGCGGGAGAGTCTTAGGACAATGTATCAGTCCATCACCAATGGCTTGAGAGCCATGGGACCTCCCGCCACCAGATATCATCACCATCTCTGTATCAAAAGGATCTTGGCTCGGGTTAAAGTCCTCCCCTTTCATCGCCTTCCACTTGTCTCTGTAACACACAAGCTTGTGGTGGGAAGTCTTGTTGGTGAAGTTTTCTGGATCATCTAGGTCAGACTCCGTGAATGGCTTGGCCTTCTTGTACGGGGCAATATGGGCCACACCATAGAGGTCGAACAGACCTGGCACAGGCTTCTTGTGGTGGTGCGCCTGAGAGAGAGGAACAAAATATTAGTTAAGGTCATTTTGGAGAATGGTATTGCTAGGTAAATAGGTCATTTTGGAGCTAACGAAGGTTATTATGTCATTATTGAGCTATCAAAGGTTATTATGTCATTTTGGAGCTAACTATAGCATATTAAGTCATTTTATAGAGCTATCTAAGGTTATTATGTCATTTTAGAGCTAAATATGGCATAAATGAACTATCCAAGGTAGTTATGCCAATTTTTTTAACTAACTAAGCATATTAATTAAGTCATTTTGGAAGGGATAAATGCTAGCATGAAGAATGAATTGCATGAATCATGTAGCAAACCACATACCCAGTTATCCCCATACTCAAACAGGTTGGAGCTCCCTTGATGGTGTGGCACACCCTCCATTTGGTCGTGCTTATCCTTGGCCTTTTTGTGTTTGACTTTCGATTGGTCAGAGCACCACGCATCCACCAACGCCTCCCAACAGTCTATCTTATCCACACACCATCTCGGGGGCACCTAAGTGAGTCAAGAGAAATTTCAGCGCTACGCCTACGAATCAAATCAAGAAAACTAAGTTTAAGGCCTTAAGAATAGGTAATTACCTGCATGTACTTCTCCTTACTCAGAAACTTGTCGCGACACTTCTGCTTGCCCCTCCTAATACCCTTCAAGGCTTAGTAGTCTCGAACGGCCTGCACCCGAGCCTCGTGCCTTAAGTTCTGAAGTAGGAGCTTGCACTCGTTTTCGACAAACATAGACGCGACCTCCTGCTCTCCCTCTGAAACCCTATAGAAGGTATGCAATCAAACAAGGCAACACTGATTAGTACAATCACTAGGTAGTGCTGATTTTTAATTCCGTAAAGGAGAAATTACCCAAAACCGACGAAACACAATGTCGGGCACCGTCTGGCACAAGACACCGTCGACCCTCTCCTCTGGTAGGGCCTGGGCAACCGAGTACATCTCCCAGGTCAGTGCTAGCTATGGAACCTGACCCTCACCGGGCAACGTGACCCACCCAGGGAAGTGCTGCCGGCAAAGCACACCAAGGACCTGGTTGGGCCTACGGGCACCAGGGGGCGTACCCAGCCCCTGCACTATGACAAGGCCAACACATTAGATATTAATTTGAAGGAACATGAAGGCAAAAGGATAAATAATAGTAAATGCACTTATTTCAATCCTTTAGGCGCAATCAACCACCTCTGGTCGGGGGTCGTCGGCACGCGCGGGAGCTTTGTAGCGCCACGCTTGTAGACCTTCTTGCCCTTCTCAGCCAGCTCGTCGTCGCTGTAGCTATCATCTGAAAAGGTGTCCTCGCTACCATCCTCCGGGCCACTAGCCTCCGGAGTCTCGTGGGCCGAAGACTCCGTGACCGGGGTCTTCTCGGCCGAAGACCCCGTGACCGGAGTCTTCTGGGATGAAGACCCCGTGACTGGAGTCTTCTAGGATGAAGACCCTGTGACCGAAGTCTTCTGAGACAAAGACTCTAGGACCGGACTCATGTGGGGCGAAGGATCGGCGACCCGAGTCTGGTGGGGGGAAGGATCAGCGACCGGAGGCTCATGGACCAGAGTCCGAGACGGGTCCACGTCAGACGGAGCACTCCTGTGGTCGGGTGAATCAACTGAGGGTGGCGACGAGGAAGGCGTAACAGCCTTCCTACCTCTCCCGCTGCCACGTCCACCTCTAGCAGACTTCTTCGTCCTCCCCCGACCTCTCCCAGCCACAGAAGAAGCACCCGCCGCAGTTGTCAGCATAATGTCTACCAGCGCTCTCCGGAGGGGCAGGGGTGCAATAATTGAACCACCCCTCCCTGTAGCGCTCGCGGGAGGATCGGGGCGCTCTGGACCCTTGCCCACCATCCTGTCAACACCTGCAATGACAAAAAGTAAACGAAATTAGTACAACATAAAAAATTTGGATACCTGACATGAACATAATAATATGTATATAATTTAAGTGTATCATAATCATGACCACAATAAAAATACACCCGATCAACACAAATATATATGGGGTCGGGGTGTGGTG